>JAVQJF010017148.1:0-27509 GCA_036023855.1 Gadopsis marmoratus | reverse complement strand
TGGTGCAGCAAACTACGATGCACTGACACCTTTCTATCAGAACCAGCATGAACCTTTACAGCAATTTGATGCAAATTTCGCATCAATGAGCCTTGGCTGCACCAGTTTTCTTTCCTTGGACCACTTTTGGTAGGTACTGACCACTGCAGACCGGGAACAGCCCACAAGAGCTGCAGTGTTGGAGATGCTCTGACCCAGTCGCCTTGCTATCACAATTTGGCCCTTCTCAAAGTTGCTCACATCCTTACGCTTGCCCATTTTTTCATCAACTTGGAGGACAAAATGTTCACTTGTTGTCTAATATATGCCCCCCACTGACAAGTGCCATTGTAATGAAATAATCAATGTTCTTCACTTCACTTGTCAGTGGTCATAAAGTTATGGCTGATGAGTATGTATACTGTATTAGTGTGTCTGTATATTTGTGTGACTGTTCTCATGTATAGCTTGATACATGCATCACTTGATGACTAACAGGAGTTTGATCTGTCCAAACAGGAGCAGTATGAGCTGTACTGTGAAATGGGCTCCACCTTCCAGCTTTGCAAGATCTGTGCTGAGAACGATAAAGACGTCAAGATCGAGCCTTGCGGTCACCTTATGTGCACTTTCTGTCTTACAGCCTGGCAGGTATCGTAATGAACCATACTGCATAAGCTATTTTGCCATTTCATCTACGGCTTTGGCTGATTGCTGTTGCTATCGCACATATACATGGGACATTGTGAGTTAATATATGAAGGTATTATTGGTGCAAAACACCTGAGCACCTGTGACAGTGAAATTTGTAGTTGTAGACAATAGTCACACATGTGTATCAGTACATTTGAAGTCACAGAGAAAAATGCTTTAGAAAGTAGCAAACGTGTAGAATTTTTTTCTCTCCCACAACCACAACACAGCAGTTACACCTTCTCAAATTCTTCATTGCAGGTGCACACATCCTGCACTATGAATCTCAAATTAAGAAACTCATATTTTGCACACCATGTGCACCTGACACTCACCTGCAAAGACCCACCCTGAGCTGTCATTTTTCTATAAATCAAAACAGAAGAGAATATGAGGAATCAATGCACAATCAATGAGTTTCGTATGAGGGTGTCTTTGATGACTGGATAGCAAGCTAATGTGACAGTGTTAGCTAGCTAACCTAAATAAGAAACCAATGTAGCTTATTTAAAATATAATCAAAAGTATAATGGTGGGTGATATCAGAAAACATACCTTAAACATCAGGTGTTCGACGAAGCTGGAGGCTTTTTTTTTCTACAGGTGTGCAACTATCATTGTTTGAATTCAAATACTGACTTTTTGTTCATGAATTCACATTTTTATACAGGTGTGCGAATGTGTTTTGCACCATATTCACTGCAGCAACTGTAGCAAAAATTTGAGTGTATAAGTTTCTTAATTTGTGATGCGTAGCGCAGGATTTGTGCACCTGCAATGAAGAATTTGAGAAGTTGTAACTGCTGTATTGTGTTTGTGGGAGAGAAAATAATTCTACAGGTTTGCTACTTTGTTCTCTGTGACTTCAAATTTACTGATACACATGTGTGACTATTGTCTACAACTACAAATTTCGCTGTCACAGGTGCTCAGGTGTTTTGCACCAAGAATGCCTTCATATTAATACCACAACCTACATCATCACTGTGCAAAATTCTGTACATACTACAGTTTTGCAGAAAAACAACCAAACCTCACATGTAAGAGCTGAACATTAATAACTCTTCAACACTGCTAACAGTGTATTTGTTTAGATTTATGTCTAGGAATTCATGTGGTTTGAAGATTAAAAAGCGTCTGCATATAAGTGAGAAAAGTCTACTGAATAATAGAAGCAGTTCTCAGCCTCCAGTACAAGATACATTGTTAAAATCTTCCCTCACTTCCTGCCTGTGTCCTTGCATCTGTCCTAATCAAATTTCCACATTTCAGTTAGTAGCGGAAGTGAAAATTGAGAGTGTGTGCAGCACACAGTATATTCCGATGGTTTTGCATGTGTTTCCCGCTGTGTGCTATTGTTTGTAATATGTGCGTCCCACAGCACACTGCACTGCTGTGTTCATTGTGCTTGTGCACTCGTTTGTGTGTCAGAAGCTGTGCCAGCAATGTGTGTTTGTAATTAACTTCCACTAATGAGTCATTAGCTTCGATTTCAGAGACTCTCCTGTTCTCGCTCTTCACCTCTATCTTTCATACCTCCCTCCTCCCTCCTTTGCCTGGGACATCTGTGTTGCACTCACCGAGAGATGGCTTTTCAGACATGCATGAGTTCTGAACTGACCCTGATGTTATTGATCTCTGGCAAAACCAAAAAGCCCAAAAAGCTGTCTTGCAATCACAATTCTGTATCAAGGTTATTTTGAGTTGGCTGAAAGTATGTCTGTCAGAGGGGATCACGTCAAAGACCTCTAGGCAGCAGACACATTAGGCCTCAATTTAATAACATGTTGAATCTTATTGGTGTCGAATATGTATGGAATTGTTCAAAATGTCACTGGAGTCAATCTTTTTTCTAACTGGAATAGTTTCAATTTCATATTTGTTTTGTATTGCAGTTTGATATTTTGAGTTTGATGTTTGAAAGCAACACTGCTTTCAAACATCTACTTTAGATTTTTGGCAGTGGAGCTTTTGTGAGGGAGGACATGGAAAATTATTCACAGGGCAAGGAGTTCCGGTTTTATACATGAAGTTGAGTGCACTTTGTTTTTCAGTCAGTCAGCACTGTAATCATTTCCATTCATCATGAGCCTTTTGTTTGCATTATGTTAGTCAGAGGTTGATGTCTAAAAAAGGAAACAGTAAAACACATTTTATAGCATTTAAACATTTTCAAATGCAGTGATTTTTATGTTTTGGTTACCAAGTAATGTTGAGATGAAAGCGTCTTTTGATAAAAATACAAATATGATAGGCACTAAACTCTCTCCAGTAGCTTCTGTGATAATGCAGTGAGTTTGTGCTTACTGTCACAGGAAGTCGTCATCAGTAGTATTTTTGTCTACGTTTGACTTTTTGATAATCTTAGAAAAATGGAAATTCTCATCTTGCAAAGCATACCAAAATGGATGTCTGCCCCCAGATAAAATCAAAGTTATGACAACAAAAAACCAGTAAATTCCTACAGGGCTGCAAAGTGTTTTTTAAATTTGGATCTATGGTCCACAGAATGTAAGTTCAATGCTCCTGGACATGAAACAACTTGGAAAACCCAAATTTAAGCGTTGTTGAGAAACTTTTTGGAGCACACACACTTATGTTTGGTTTGCTTCTCTGTTCTCAAGAGGTTACATTTCATGGCTGCAAAGCTGGAAAGCTTTTTCTTGGGTGGCTTTACTCTGAACATAGCTGTAGGTTTAGCAAATGAGGCAAGTCTTTTCAGAGCTCTGTCCTATGCTCTGTAAACAGCAGATTCTGCAGCACCCACATTAACAGTGTTTGTTTGTCATACTTCCTGTTATGACAACTCTACATGACGCCGCCTCCTCCACAACCTCAGTCAGTGATTCAGTGTATGTATGTCAGTGTGTGTGTATGTGATCATCAGTAATGAAGAATTTTCCTCCATGTTAGTGAACTTGTGAGTCAGAGATAGAGGGAACCCTCCTACCCTATGACAGTGAGTCACACAGCACCGGCCCATTCAGGTCATTGACTCAGTGGTGGTTCCCTGACTTTCCTCTCACTCTGTATATTAGTCAGCTGGGGTGGAACATACATACACTCCTCACTCACAGCTGGCTGACAAAATTCCTGTACGTCTTATGCCAGATCACAGTCTCTTCCACCTAGCAGCATTTTGCATAGACTTGATACATGCAAGACTTGTGTACTACACACGATTGTGGACAACAGCTGAGAAATGTGGCAGTTTTTAGAAGACGTTTCTGCTGCAGTTTTTCAATCACAAGTTTGACATTCTCATGGTCCAAGTATGCACAAGTGTTCCTGTCTGATGCTTTTGGCTGTGTTAAGAAGAAAGAATAATATTGAACAATCTGTCTGTGGTACATTTGCATTTCAGAGTTGTGAACGTTTTTTTTGTGACTGAACAGCGCTTACTGTCTCTGGAAGACCAATTTCTTTTCAGTCCTTGATATTTTCCGTTCAGTTGTAGATTTTGCCTTTTGCTTCTCAGACTTTTTTTTCACCTTAATCTTTCTATGCACGTTTGTAATTTTTCAGATTCTCTTTTGGCAGCTTCCATTTCTGTTTTCATTTCATGCATTTTACTGCACAACTTTGCTTTCGCTTTGCCATTTGGTGTTAATGCTTGCTACTCACTGTAGTGTTGAGGGTGCTCTAGGTTGCTCTACATCTACACTGACAGTGTTCTCTCTGTTAATGTTGGGAGGGTTAGGTTGAAGCTCTAGTGGGGTTTCTATGGGAGTTGTATCCCTGTGTCATACTAACTAATAAACATTTTAGAAATGTAGTAAATCTTAGAGCTTTAAATAATATTTAAAGAGTTATATGATAAAAAAAGTTTTACATTGGTTGTACCACCTGACATGGAAAGTGTACCAGCATACCTATGAGTTGAAAGTAGCTATTTTTTATCAATATTTGAGAGAGATCTACAAACATTTTCACTCAGCCATGAAGATGCCACCTCCGATTAAGCATCAGAGGTGGGACTCTATTCATTGTTTGAAAGTTGCTCAGTGGCGCATGAAGGCAAAAAAGCTTCAGGTATAAAATTACCCAGATCTTCCGCATAGCTTCCAAATTGTGCCACCCACAGCGCAACCATAACAGTGTTTTTATGGTAAAAACTAACTTTAACCCCACCTCTCAATTGCTCGGCCTCGGGCTCATTCATATGAATGACAGGCTGTCGTAATAAAATAGCTGAGTCCAAAGTTACAGTCACTGTCATCAACAGATTTAACTGGTCTTACTGGCTTATTGATGTACCTGAAAAAACATTACTCACCATTTCACATCATAATAAAAGTCCCATCTTTACAGTTGTCCAACATTGATATTTGAGAACATCAAATTGCTGGGCAAAATTTTTTCAACAGCTTTAAAACTGTAAACTAAAAAATGTTTTGTTAATTTGAAGTTTTCAAGGGGGCGGCTGTGGCTGAGAGTATAGTGTGGTCGTCCGTTAACCCCAGGGTTGGTGGTTCGATCCCAGCTCCCGTCAAAGTGTCCCTGGGCAAGATGCTGAACCCCAAGTTGCAACTGTGTTGCCATCGGTGTTAAAATGCCATTTTTAATAGTGTTTTTAAGGCCACACAAGACACACCAGAAATACTCGCCGTTAATTTTTTTACAGACAGACAGGCACAGACAGACAGAAAAAATATACCATGTGCAAGTAAAAAGCTAAGGAGAGAGCCTCCTGTATTTGATTCCTATGACAAACCAAACCTGCTACATTCAAATGTAAATACATAAGTTATTCACTATTCTGCATCTGGCAATGCTGCTCCACACTTTGTGCTGTGATGTGACATCTGTTCTGCACATCTTATCAGGCTGATGCTGTTATTTGCAGTGTGAAAGCTCAATACAATCAATGTTGTTGTGAAGAAAAATTACTTTGCTTTTTCACCACGTAATATTCACGATCTGTATGAAAGAACTCATGACAAAAGTAAAGAAAAACATTGACATGGAAATTATTCACACGAAAAAAATCACCCCTTGTGTGTAAAAGCCTTTAGTCTGTTCATTTTCACAGATGGTTGTGCCTCCTGACATTTTGAGGGTTTGACATGCACATAAAATAATATGTATTATTTTAATGTACTGTAAATGTATGAACTGAAAGTGATACATGTCATGAATTGATTAAATTATTTTAAAAGGAATTAATGGACTCAGACAGAATAATATGTCATGTCATTCCTGACATATATGTAAACTAGACATCTAAAAAATATTAAATTCTAACCAGATTTTGCCCAGTTTTAACCTTGATGTTAGACCTCTGCAAATAACTAAATCAATGTGGAAAGTGCGAGTACAACAATCAGCCATAACATTATGACCGCTGACAGGTGAAGTGAGGAACATGAATGATTATCTCATTACAATGGCACCTGTCAGTGGGGATATATGAGGCAGCAAATGAACATTTTGTACTCCAAGTTGATGTGTTGAAGCAGGAATAATGGGCAAGGGGAAGGATATGAGCGACTTTGACAAGGGCCAGATTGTGATGCTAGATGACATAGCAGATGACAGAGCATCTCCAAAACTGCAGGTCTTGCTGGTGAACTGGTGAACTGGTGAACAGCGTCATGGGCTCATTGATGTGCGTGGGGAGCGAACGGTGGCCCGTGTGGTCCGAACCAACAGAGGAGCTTCTGTAGCTCAAATTGCTGAAAAAGTTAATGTTGGTTGTGATAGAAAGGTGTCAGAACACACATTGCAGTTTGTTGCATATGGGGCTGCGTAGCCGCAGACCAGTTAGGGTGCCCATGCTGACCCCTGTCCACCTCCAAAAGTGCCTACAATGGGCACATGAGCATCAGAACTGGACCATGGAGCAATGGAAGAAGGTGGCCAGGTCTGATGAATTTTGGATGTGGATGGCTGGGTGCATGTGTGTTCAAGATATTGCACCAGGATGCACTGTGGGAAGAAGACAAGCCAGTTTTGGGCAATATTCTGCTGGGAAACCTTGGGTCCTGCCATTCATGTGAATGTTATTTTGACACGTACTACCTACCTAAACATTGTTGCAGACCTACACCCCTTCATGGAAACCGTATTCCCTAATGGCTGTGGCCTCTTTCAGCAGGATAATGCTCCCTGCCACACTGCAAAAATGGTTGAGGAATGGTTTGAGGAACACGACAATGAGTTCAAGGTGTTGATTTGGCCTCCAAATTCCCCAGATCTCAGTCAAATTGTGCATCTGTGGGGTGTGCTGGACAAGTCCGATCCATGGAGGCCGCACCTCGCAATTTACAGGACTTAAAGGATCTGCTGCTAACGTCTTGGTGCCAGATACCACAGCACACCGTCAGAGGTCTAGTGGAGTCCATGCTTCGACGAGTCAGAGCTGTTTTGGTGGGGGACCTACACAATATTAGGCAGGTGGTCATAATGTTATGGCTGATCTGTGTATATAACACCGTGTTTTTTAAGTTAAATGTTGTTTTCTGTCTATTTAAGAGCATGGTGAAGGTAGGACGGTTTTCGCCCATCCACCATGACAAAGGTTCAGGAGCAGTTTGTTGTAGTTTGTGACTTCAGGTGTGTCTGTTGTATGTAACAGTATGGTTTCTTAAGCGTCAACATCACACCATCTCCTTGCCCATCTGGACTCCCTTGCTTTTTGCCTCCCACTCCTTTCCTTCTCCACACACTCTAATTAGGATGAAGTTTCAAACATGCCTTTGGTGCATCCCCTGCCAAGACCCCAACCATATGGCCACCACAAATGCAGCTTTGTTCTCTGAAAATATTGTCTGCCATTGATTATAGCCCCTGAGTCAATGTAGAGAGAGGATCTATACATGCATGAATGGGGGGAAGCGAGAGTAAAATATAGGGTTGTAGTGAAGCACATAACCATGTGTATCTCAGCAACAGCCTTCCTGCTCAACACTTCAATTCTTCATGTTCCCAAAACACTACAGCAACAAAACCATACTCATCAGATTAAATTTAGATATCTCTGTGGGTTACAAATATCACAGCAGCACCTGTGTCTGTGTATGCATGCTTGCATGAAATGTCCTGTTTCAACCCTTTCTAACCCTCTTTCCCTTATCTGTTCCAGGAATCGGATGGTCAGGGTTGCCCATTCTGTCGTTGTGAGATCAAAGGCACAGAGCCCATAATTGTGGATCCGTTTGATCCACGAAATGAGGGCACCAAGTGCTTCTTCCTGGACCAGCACAGCTGTCCCATGCTGGAGCTGGATGATGAGGAAGACCGAGAGGACTGCCTGATAATGAATGGACTGGCCAACATCAGGAAGGTAACGACTACTAGCTGGTTCTTGATCTGTTGATGGGGGAGTGCTTTACCCATTGGCTTAAAGAAATAATTCTGAATTAAACTGATTCGCCTTTTATTTTAGTTGTTTGTAATACAGGGAATAGTCATGGGCCATATTTATCAAACTTCTAAGAATTATACTTAATAATGCTCTAAAGAGCCTACTCCGGAGTAAACGCATGCTTTGCTGAGTGAATAAGATACAAGTCACCTACTCCTACTTGCAGCAAAGTGTAGGATGAATCTTTAAGAGCAACTCAAGTGATCACATGATTAATCACATGTATGCTCTGCCAATCAGAGACAAAGATTTACCCTGCTTCTGTCCCATTGTTCATTCTTTTTTTAATACTTTCATTTTTCTCATGAAATGTTATTCTGCTTAAATATGTGTTTTTAAATATTTAATATGTCCAATATCAATTAAAACCTAATATATTAATGAAATGAATGAAAATGGGAACAAAAAGAAAGCTTAACTGGAGCAGGGAGATGAGTTACATCAGAGAAAAATATAAAAAGGATTAGGTAGACAATGACAAGTGCAGACAGTGAAGATACATGAAAAGTGATTCCAAACAAAATCAATGTTTTAAATTTATTGTTTCACTTAAGGCCAAAATGTTTTAACAGATAGATAAATACGTACCTACATTATTAACTCTCTTAAACAACAGAACAGCTGGCCATAAATTAAACTGAATACCACTCTGAGAAACTATTTTCTTTTTTCTCAGCACTGTGCCGAGCGCCAGAACTCACCCATGGTGTCTCCCAGTTCTTCACCTGTCAGCCAACACAGAAAAGCCCACGGAGGAGACCCCAGCTACTGCATCCAGCACCTCGGCCTTCCCCCAGTACCGCCACGACTGGACCTCATCCAGAAGGGCGCCATCCGCTCCCCATCTGCCAGTCCCACCAGCTCCCCAAAGGTCAGGCACTGTATTCCCCAGATATAAAAGGGTCACCTGTCTTTTCTTGCACATAGTCACTAAACTCAATCGTCAGGGGGCTGTCACAGAATAATAAAAAATATATTTTATATAAAAGCACCGTTTAGGAAGTGCTTTGTAGGAGGGCTCAAAAACAATAATAATAATAATATAATAAATATATTATATAAGGGAGATGTAAACACAGGAAACACATTCAAATGGTTATAGGTTAGAGGAATAAAAAAGATGAATACATTACTTTAAAAAGGAAAAATAATAACAAAAAACAACTTTGGTGGCTCAAGTCATTAATGTTTTAATTTTTAAAGGATCTTAGTACTCACAAATAATGTTATGTGACAATTTATGTAACAAAACTAATTTCAAGTTAATGGAGAAGGTTTTATATTTCATCTTCACATTTTAATTTGGCAGCGAATACGTGTGACCATACTGAATACCAAAAAACTGTGGTGTCTTTGCATATAAATGTTTCTTCTTTATTTGGATAACCCATTACATATAGCTTCCACAAAGTGCTTTCTAATCTCCCTGGAGTCCACAAAAAACAACAACAATAAAGACATAGATATCTATATGTCTCCAGCCCCCCCCTGCGACCCTTCGGGATAAGCAGTCTGGTTAATGAATGAATGAATATCTATATGTTGTTGTGTGATTTAAACATTTCCTCTCCACCTTTCTAGTCTTCGCCAGGCATGTCCAGGAAGCAGGACAAGCCTCTTCCAGCCCCACCTCCTCCCCAGAGGGACCCACCTCCACCGCCTCCTCCTGTGCGTCCTCCTCCCATCCCACCAGAGTCACGGCACTCATGGCTCCCCAGTTCATCTTCCTTGTCCTCTGCCATCTCATCTTCTACCGGTGCGCTGTCAGACTCCCAGATGCCCCCTGAGACGCTGTGTCCCAAAGACAGCCACTTTGCAGATGCCCACAGGACTGGATCCGAACACCCGCTCCAGCTGGGACCCTCTGGCCCCTGTCTCCTGAATGGAAGACCACTCAGTTGTCCATCTGTGGGATTTGGGAGGTTACATCACAGGATGGAGGGGGCAGGAAACTCAGAGAGCTCCAAGGTAAGGCTTAGATGTCAGCTTGAAAATTTAAGGTGATAACCAATTTTTTTATTATATTTGTTTCCTCAATAAAAGACATAACATTTTGTACAGACATCACGGTTCTGAGAAGATGAATCCTAATGACTTTGGTGATCCCGTCTCTGGTTTTAACCACTTGTTATCCAGGTGATATGTGATACCCCTATAAACAGGTGAATAGTTAATGGTGGATTCAGTGACGTTATGAGAAGGATTATAATGAAATCGCAGTGTCTGAGAAGATGCAGATGAAATTTCAAAGTCGCCTCTATTACAAAGTACAAAGAGAGCTATTTTCATGCAGCAAAATCAGTATGTTTCATGCATAAGAGCATATACTGAGCATATACTAATCTTAAAATGTGTTGCTGTTGAATGTAATGTACTTGTCCTTGATGCTCATTTTTGCACCTAATGGTAAATGGACTCTTTCTTATATAGCACCTTTTCAACCAAACCAGTTCCCAAAGCACTGTAACAGTAATCTAAGTTAGAACAGTAGTCTAATTCACCCATTCACACACCGATGGGGACACAGTTGCCATGCTGGCCTCCACCAGGGGCAACTTGGGGTTTAGTGTCTTGCCCAGGGACACTTCAACATGTAGACAGCAGGGGCTGGGATCAAACCACCAACCCTGGGGTTAATGGACGACCGCACTACCCTCTCAGCCACAGCCGCCCCACCTAATGCACTACTGATTCATAGCATTCATCAGCTAATGTTTTTTCAAGTCTGTCTGTCACAATTCAGGTGAATGGAGCAGTCCCCTGCTTTAACTCCCAGTCATTAAAGTATTGGGGGAGCAACAAATTAAAAAGGAGCCAAGTTGAATTTGATTGACGTAACACAAATGATTTAGGTCAAGCAAACATCTCATCAGCAAACCTCTTATCCCCTACATATAAATCATGTTTATACAACTTATTTCCACTTCATTTCTTTCTCCTGTTCATCCACACACCCCTTCAGTGAACCATTGTTCTAAAGCAATGCACATGATGCACAAATATAACTGCCAACTGCAAAGCTCCATGGACTATTGTTCATTGGATAAAGTAACTGAAAGTGCATTTGTATATGTTGTGCCAAAATCTCAATGAGGTTACATTCATGGGTATACATAGGGCTTCATTAATGAGCAGAGAGACTGTGGCAGAAAGTCTGATTCACATGTTTTTATTGTTTGTATATATTCACGAGGGAGATTTTATTCCTCAAGTCAAGCCTGATTTAATTACTCGTGCATATGGTTTACCACTCAGATTGTTATAGAGATGAAAAACAAAGTGAGACTTAAGTCATTTTGTAGATGGGCAGCAGCTGCTCTGCAATTCTTCTAATGAGTAAATACATATGGGAAGTCTGTTGGACAGAATATAAATATGCTAATCTGTGCTAAATAATGAAATCCCTGATTCAACTGAACCTCAGTGTTTGAACTGTCCATTCCAATACAACCAACCAAATCCTCCAGAGACTACTTCAACATTTACTGATGTAGAACCCAGAATACTGCTGAGCATCTGCATAATTTGTACACTCTCTCCACTTTATCATTTCACAAATTGCTCACTCAACCTCCAGAGACACTCTTTGATCACAAAGTGCCTCCAGACGCCTGTGGAAAGCATGGTCACTTTTTGTAATATTCAGGAAGTTAATGTGGTTATTTGCATACTTTTTGTCTCCATATGGAGCAACTTTTCATTTCAAAGAAATGCATATGGAACATATTACTCAGCTAGTGTTAAGGCCCAGGATTTTCAGAATTGTCAAATTATATGGCTTTGCTAAAAGAATGTATTAATAGGGCCCGAACAGGGAGTCCTGCGAGGACCCTATTGAAACTGAAGGAATTATTATTATTCTTAGTCCAAAAGAAATGCATTTTTGAGGGGCTTATCATGCACAAAAAAGTCATGAAACTTTGCACATGCATCAGAAGTGGTGAAAAATTTGATATTTTATGGGTCTTGAGCATGGGTGTGGCAAAATGGCAAAATGGCTCCATAGTACAAGACTGTGACAAACAAGCCCCTGCGGCCTGTTTCATGTACACACACCAAATTTTGTAGGCTTATGTATCATGTCCAGACTTACAAAAAAGTGTGTGGCACCCCTACCGTACACCAAACAGGAAGTCAGTTTGATTACATAAATTTAGTGCGTTTTACGTCGTTTCTGGGGGTCGTACTATGTCGAACTCCTCCTTGAGATTTTATCGGATCGACTTCAAACTTGGGCTGTGTCATCTAAAGGCCTTAGCCATAAAGAATTAGTAGGATGGGGGTATTAACTTAAACCGTGTGCCCGTGAGGTGGTGTGGAAATTATGCGTTTCTAAGTCAAACAGGAAGTGGTTTATATCTGCACTGTACATTGTCCAAGAGGCACCAAACTTAACGTATATCATGACCCCCCCTGCCTGAAGCCATCTATATAAGACCTTGATGATGCTTCACAGTGATGACTGTGACTTTTCATAAGAGGGCATGGCCGTTACGTGGCAATTCCTGTTGCATCACCATGAAAAGTCGAAGGTAGTTTTATTAAAACTCTTACTGAAAAGTGCCAATGAAAACAACTGAATTAACTAATATTTTATGTTGTGCATCATAAAAAGTTAAATGTAACTATACATAGTGAAGGTACTGTTATTCAAACTCAAACTAAAAAGTGCCAAAGAAAACAACTGAATCAACTAATCAATTCGGGGTTAGAGCTCGTGCCAGTGTGGAGAAGGAACCCTCACATGATGCGATGATCGATCAATATGATCGATTAATATGATCACTTGCTGAGCGATCACAGCAAGTGATCATATTAATCGATTTTGTTCCAGTAAATGAATGTAATGCAACATGTAGGTCAAACTGAGCTTCGCTAGCGGCACTTAGTCTCATTCGGACTGACAGAATGGGTAAACCTTCTCGAAAAACCAGCATAAGGGGAATTGCGCGACTTTGTAGGCGGACTGTAGGCTGCCCACCCAATCAGAGCGCAAGTCGAAACCGTACCGAAATTTATGCATTCTGTGACATAAAAAAAAAATCGGACTTTTTGATTGGGTGGGCAACTTTCAGCCTAGTTGTCCACCCATTATTTATACCTGCCCACCCAAATATAGCAGGCTAGAACCGGCACTGGTAGTAGTTCTATAAAATAAACACTTTTAGACATGACGCTGGGTCAAAACAGTACTTTAAGATGAAATGTGACTCCTACAGTAGCTTTGTCACTTGAAACACTTGCATGAGACCGCAAATATGTGTCTTTGCAGAGATAGAAAGTAACATTTAACCTCACCTGTGTTTGTTGCATGCTGGCTAAGGCAGAAGATTCAGAGGGCATGCCTTACCTGTGAATGCAGATTATTTTTGACATGGGATTAATACTTTAGTAGAATTAGTAATTAAAACATAATTAGATGCAGAATATGTCTGCTTTCCATTTCTTCTCAGCAGCAGTGCTTTTACATGATAGAGTATATATACAACAGTGTTTTTTGTGATAAAGGTTAATAACAGATTAACAATGTTAACAATAACAGATGGTGATTCATCCATCTAAGAACACTTTAGTTTTAGGATTAGATCAGGTTTGATACTTGAAAACAAGTAATTTGCACATAAATACCCACTTTTTCTTTGTAGTGACTTGCTTTGAAGCTACAGTAAGTGAGTAAAATATTACCATTTACCATAGAGTTGCTCCATCTACCTTCAATATGGTGTACTGGCTGCATTTGAGAAGTGATAAGGACTGCGGGACCTTCCTACTACACCAGATTCAGGCAGGAGACAAGATATCTGATGCATAATATATATAATTTAGGTTTATTTCAGTTCATCAAATTCAGATGACTGACCTTTTCAGTTGTTTCTTTGTGTTTTTTATAATTCTCCCCCCTTCTCTTGTGTGTGTCTGTGCAGCCTTTCTCTAATGGTGTGCAAGTCAGAGATGAGTATGACATCCTTCCCTCAAGGCACTCACCAACGCAGTCCACAATTGCAAGTAGCCATAAGTGAGTATTGCACAACCACACATATGGGACTATTTATGCAGCAAGATGTGACCAAAGTTTTCTTGGAAATATCCTGGAAAGGTTTGGACATTAGTGAAATGTTATCTCTGGACAGCACCTTTGTATTAATATGGACAGATGACGTGTGTGTTTGTTCTCTGCATCCATGTAGAGGTACTGTACTGTAATCGGTGCATTCCCAGTGAACTTTGTTAAAATTCCTTTGACAAGCCTGTATTTAAAAACAGTGTGTCAAAAGAAAAGTCTGTGTAAATCAATAATTAAAAGATGATTAAATGCTGGACAAAAGCCTGTTTAATCAATCATGCAATCAGATCATGCATGCCAAATCTTTGACATAAAAATAGCTGTGTGGTCTGCAGTTTTAAAGCAGACTTTGGGGAGAGCAGTAACAAAATTGGACTTCATTGTTTGTTAAAGCTGCTTCTCTCATATAATAATAATTAAAAATACTAACTTGCATTTCCATACTCCCTTTCCAAGGACACAAGGACGCTTTACACATAAGGAGGCAGTCAAAACAAAACATTAACGTAGCACTAACCACCTTAATGCTTTGGGTAACATTCAGTTTAACATTAGCCTGTTACTATTTGTATTTAGCTGTAATCAAGCAGGTTTTTTTGGCCATTATTCCTTCTTTTAGATACTTTCTTTGAGTCTAATGTTCAGTCTCCCAAACCTCCTCTTTTCATATGGTTTCAGACTCAGGGACTTTATAACAGTGAAGTCTAGTAGCCTTAGGGAGAAGTCCTGGCTAGAAACAGCCTTGAAAAATGATGGCTGAACGTCTAATGGCCATTTAACCACAGTCAGAATTAGATTAGATATTTCTGTGTATCGGGCTTTAGTGGAGGCAGGGGATAGAGCTGTCACTTCAGATGAAGCATCAGCCAAAAGGGGACGCTCTGGTTTTACTGAAAACAGTTTAGTGTTGTAAGATATTATGAGGTGGTTAGAGTGATGTGCACACACTTCCCTTACACAAAGACCACCAAACATTTCCAATAACCCTAACATGAATCTGAATTTTTCTTTGGTAATTATTGGCATAGTTTGCCTGCGCATGTATAACATGTAACAGTGGCTATAGTGTTCACTGTTCCTGCATCATTCATGGTTCACAGTTCCTTCACTGTTGCCATGTTTAATCATTATGTACAGAAGGCACAACAGTACCATTGCAGCATAATGACATTGTACTTTAGCAAAGCTAGCAGGGTGGAGCCAGCTGATGCTGGTGCTGCATATTTCCACATTACAGCACACACAATTAAAAATCTTGATGAATTTGGCCTGATGGTTCTGTGGAATTATAAAGAGACTGAAGCCATGATCAGTGTTGTTTTGACCTGTGTTAACCAAAAGACAAGGTTCAAGAAAGAACCTGATTATTAATATTTCATACATATAGTACAACCGCCTCATACACATGCACCCTTTTCTATGGACATTCTATCTAAAATATTTGCAAAAGACCTTGGCAGACATATTTAACTTAAAATAAACAATGAATACATTTTGCAATACTAATTGGTTCAATTTATTTCTTAATTTTTTTATCAATTTAAAATTTGCTTAAATTTAATTTAAAAATTACAAAGACAGTACAAAGACAAAACTAAAAATAGTTACAAGAGAGAAGGACATGTGAATTTGTGTCTCTTAATGTAGGGAGAAATTAATGAGCATTGTTTTTTCATGTATATATTAGGTATGAAAAAGTCACAAGCACTAAATTGAAAAGCCAAGTGGCTGTAAGTTATTAGTCTGATAATAATGGCACTGGGAAAATATCAGTGATTGCAGTTTGACTGTAATAACTGTATGAGTGGCACTGATGTAAAGATTGGGTTGACAAATCATGGGCATCTTTACAGACCTACCAACCCTTTCAGCAGTCCTGCAGTACAACGACAGCGAGGAGTGATGGAGAGGGTGGAGGACAGCTATCAGATTCCTTCATCCAACCTCTGCCTGAGTCAGGCTCCCATCTGCATCTCTGTCCCCAGCAGGTATTAGCCTTCTCTCAATGTGTTAAAGTTACTATAGTGATAGAGCAGTTCCAGTAGAGTACAGTATAATTGGGTTGCTGTGAACCAAAAAGATTTCTTCTCATTCAGACACTTGGAAAACGGCTCTCCAGAGCCTTCCATGGAGGAGAAGAAGCCCCACCCCCCAGAGCCCGGTGAGTTTTAAAACCAGTGGAGATTTAAACATCACAAGATATAAATATATTATCTTTTTCCTTATTACCATGACATTATTGACACCTTCATCTGATGTAGTAAGTGTTGCAATGAGCTGAGTGAATTTGATGCCCAGAAATGATTTGTAGAAATTGTAGAAATGCATCTGGACACATTCTTCAATCAACTATTGGGTCTTAAAATAAGAAAGAGGCTAAAGGTAATTTTTTTCTAGTTCAAATCAACTTGTTTTCAACAGGTTCTTTTTGTTAAATATGATCTTGATACCAAGATTATTCTGCCTCAATTAAATATAATACACTTTACAAAGTATGCTTGAATGAAGTGGAACTATCTAATGCCATTGGCAGAATGTTTTTTTGTTTTTTGAAAAAAAGTATATTTTAAAATAGAATATACTGTGTCTTGTTAAAACTGGCTGTTTAAACCTCAGGCTGCAATATGTTGAACTCTGCTTGTGTTCCTCAGGTGGACACTCAGAATCAGCGAGGGGGTTGGTCTCAGGGGCTGTACATACTACTCTCTGCCCCTTCAACACCAACAAGATGCCCTCCAACTATGACATTCTGCTGCCCCCCCAAGGTAGACTACCCTGACAAAAACACCAGAGGTTTAGTGTGAAGTGTAGTGATACATTACAGATTTTCAGAAGATAATAAAATCAATTCATAAACCCCCAAATAACATTAACTTGAGTATCATTCTATAAAAACCATATTTTGCAGTTGGTATGCAGCACCATTTCTGTTCAACTGTCACTATTCCAGAAGCAACACAGGTAGCAGAGTTCACATGGTCCTCATTTGAATAGAAATGAATGTACAATGTTCTACAGTAATGTTGTAAACAAATAGCAAACCTAGGCTTTAGATTGCCTAATTGTAATAATCACTCATTATTTGCATTATTTGCTAGTATGTGTGCTGTCTTCAATCATTTTTACCACAACAGATCTCTTAGACAGACTACTTGTACCTCTTCATCTAAATCGTCCCAATCCTCCTCCTCTTCCTGTGAAGTCCCCTCTCAAAAATATCCTTTCTTATCTTTTGTCTAAAGGACAGCATGCTGGCATTCTTTGGCATTTAATTCAATTCAATTGTATTTATATAGCGCCATATCTCATAGCACTTGTTAATAATATATATTGTTTAATCCCATTGCTAGGACTGCACTTGCTTCAGACTTTCTAGCAGCAACAGCCACCATGGGACAAGTATAAACTGTGAATCAGTGCAGAGCCAAGAGCTCAGTCTGTGGCCTCTGTTGTGTTTCAGTATTAGAGGACCCCTTCAACAGCTGGCCTCCGTCCCAGCCTCCTCCTCCTCCTCCTCCTCCTCCACCTCCACCTCCTCCACCGGCACGACACAGCTTCACAGACCTTTTCTCCTCTTCCCCATCCTCATCCTGCAACTCCTCCACGTCCTTCTCCTCTGTCATCGCACGACCACACAGGCCTGCCTCTGGACAGGAGCACTTGCTGTTAACCCCCGGTGAGCTGGCAAACTCACGTCTTTCGTTCAAATCAAAATTATGAAGTGAAAAAGAAAATGTATTGTGTCTCCTATGTTGGTGTTATGTTGGTCTCCTATGTTTTCTCTCTCAGTGGATTAAGTATTTATTATGCAAATTGTGGAAAAAGTGTCATACTGAACATCATTTACAGCATTACTTTGTTGACTGACAGATAGCAACAGGCTTGTTTACCTGAATTTCTCTGTCATCTGTGGTCTAGACACAGTGTTTGACATGCTGAACAGTGCTGCTCCTCTGCCTCCAGTCAGACGACAAACAGAACATGTTAAAGCCTCCAGAGGCTGCCTGGAGTACGACCATTTACCAACCAGTCAAGGTAGAGTTACATCTCCTTCTCAGTAAATGACTACATGAGGAAATGCACACTACAAATAAATATGTCTAAGTCTTGATGAGTGTGTACATTTACCAAAATCACTGGAAAATATAGTTGTAATATACATATGACTGCATGTTCTCTGTGCTTTAAACCTCATCTCACCATATTCTGGCTGGACATATGACCAAAAAACATCAAAACCTTGTTCTCTGGAAAAAGTATGAGCCTTTGAATTGAAATTGTGCAGGATCCCTTTAAAGAAGAGGGTGTTTTTATTAGAAAGGTTACTCTTAAAGGAAAACTGCCCCTCTGTTGAAAGTTTCTTGGGCTTAGAGAGTCTTATCAACATGAATAGGAAGTCCTGAGCAGCTCTTTCAATGATGGCCGTAGGACTCACTTTGTCCGGACAGGCAAAGTTTATGTGAAACATATGCATTTGCAGCATTGTCTTTGGTTTCAATGGTTTTCATTTCCAAAACTGTACCCAGTTTCCCTTGAAGCAGGCAGACCACGTTTTTGCTCCTTCTTGCAGGACATCAAAGATATACATGCAGTGAATACCTCAAAATCTGCTGTCTTGTCATGAAAAACAGTGATTTCTTAATGATAAAGGTCTAAAGTCTGTAGGTATTGGAAATAATGTCTAAGCATTAGTTCTGAGACGAGCAGTGTTTAGTCTACAAACCTCTGCTTGACCACTAATAATACTCAGTTTCTGCCTGTGTGCCAGGGCAATTTTACAATTACATTACATTTTACAATTACGTACTGTCCTTCTCTCTGTCCAAGTATCGATGGACTGTTTGCAGGCCCCCACCAGGCCACCCAAGCCACTGCCCAGGAAGATCCCTCCAGACATGGAGTCAGAGAACGTGGATGCCAAGATCGCCAAGTTGATGGGGGAGGGTTACTCCTTTGAGGACGTGAAGCGGGCGCTGATGATCGCCCAGTACAAAGTGGACGTGGCCCGAAACATTCTGCGAGAGTTTTCTTTAGTGGCACCAAGACTGAACCTCTAGTCCTAGAGACATTGAAAGGGAAATACAAGAATGAAGCTGTGCCTCTGACTAAAAAGGGCTTCTTCGGTTTGCTTGGCTTCAGACTGCTGGAACAACAATGATCAACAGAAACAAAGAAATATTTCAAGGGAGACTTGCCTTTTGTTGCAGAACAGAGATGACGACGCACAACAAAGTGGCTAAAACCAAATCACAGCAGAACACAGACAATAAAAAAAGGGAGAATAGAACGTCTGTGAATGATTTAAACCTGTGAAAAAAAGAACCAGGCTCTTTGTTGTTTACAGTGAGCTGGCCTCTGGTTTTCAAATGCTCCTGTTTGTCTAGGGGCTTTGACTGTATTTAAAGCCCTGATCCTGCTACTGCTGCTACTAATCCTTTCACATCCTGCCACCCTCCAGACTTAAGTCTTAAGGGCCTTTTTGATAGAACAAAAAATTTTAGCTTACATGCTCAGCCAGTTCTTAAGGGTCATTCTTATTTACAACCAGTTGGGGGAGCCAGACTCCAGGTCTGGCAAGTCGGGAGCAGTTAGATGGAGCCAGAGAATGCCTTATTGATTCAATTCACATGTTTTGACAGCTGTACAACAGCTCCAGAGGACCACTCTTGCACTTGGCATCTTATTTGATGATGGGAGTGTTAGTTTCACTCTTTGTTTCTGTTCCTAGACCAGAGGATTAATCAGCTCAGGCCGTTTGTAATTACTTTCTTCACTTGAGGACAGAAAGCATATGAATGTATTTGTTCTGTATGAGTGAGCTCTACCTTTGTACACTCTGAGCTCCTCTCAGGCCCAGTTTTGGGATTAAGCGATAGAAAATGTTTAATATTTGTGGACATTTTTTGATTCCTCCGCATCAAGAGCCGTATGATCATGCCTGCATTTCAGCTCAAGCATTTAAATGACAGGATCGATCATATTGTGTAGGTCAGCATGCCAGATTTTGTCTGTTACACTGCAGCCACCTGTTTTCACTTCAGTTACACAGCCATGATATGCTAAAAATGTCCGCATTCCCCATGTTTGAGGAATCGCTCTCCATCTAATTTGGAGTGAGAGTCTACAACAGTTATTCATTTTTACTGATGTGGAGTTGAGTGAACATAGTAGAGACAAACAGAATTCTGCAGAGCATTAAAACTGAGACAAATCATGTGCACCTTCACTGTGTAGAAGAGGTGAGGGGAAAAACCCGCATACCTCAGAGTCTGGAATCAGCTGTATTTCTCCCTGATGACTGCAAGATGTCTCAACTATGTATATTATTCACATTTTTCTTAGTATTTCTTTTTTCTTGACCCATTTTCACCTCCCTGTCATTTTTCTTCTAGCCATTATTAGGCTTTTAAAATTAATTTGAGATGATGAATTGTAGTTTTCTTCACAGAGGAACTTAAAACTATTGATTGATTTAGGTCCACTGTGATTGAGGCTCTTTGCAACAGTGTTTCTGGTCAAAGAACAATCTGGCTGCAAAAATGGAAGTGAAAAGGTTCAATCCGCATCCTGATAATACAGCAGGAGGAAACTTGAGTTTCTTTTTTTGTACTTTTACATCTACATGTATTCATAATGTGTGAAACTACACGTGAGAGAAAGCACTTTCTTCACTTGGGTGGGGTTTTTGTGTGTTTGATGTCAGGCACCTTAACAGGTTTCTCATAATTACAATATGATCTTATGAGGTTATGTTAACTCTGATTTGACATTTATATACTAGGCAGAACCAGGTCAAAATAGCGGCCAGGTTAACAAACGGTTGCTGTATGCATGTAAACATGAGTATGGCTGTCCATGTTGCATGGTCGACCATGGGAATTATACTATGTGATGGAGACAAAATACCTGTCATTGAATGTGCTCTTAAAGTCTACAATGTGGGAGGAAAAAGCACATACTGTTGTGTTTTATGTATCATTTTAATCATCTGGTCAGTGTAACAGACATCAAATGACCCCACACCTCACCCACATCTTGCCATAAAGAGAATGTATCCACCCCACTGCGATCCTTTCCTTCCTTTTTTTAATCAGCGCTTTAAAGGGGAACGCCACTGTAATTTAAAAAGAACATAATGAGCAATGCTATGTGAGTAAGTATGAGAACCAGTCTCTAATCTCTGTCATCATACACCGATTCACACAACATTATTATCCCATACAACACAACCATCAAAGTATGTCAGCTTAACAAAACACATATAAACATATAATTGAGCATTTAGATCATATTTATTCATTCATCTTTATCTCCTCCCCTGATAGTGGGACATAGACCTTCTGCACTGCCAAGTTTATTCACATTCCAATTATGTTTATATTATGACCATGCCATTTGTACTGAACCAGAAAATGTCATCTGATCCTCAGAAAGAAATCTGCAAGACTGCTGTCCTTTTCCAACTCAGAGATTGGAGGATAGTTAATGTGGCAGATTAGATGATGAGTTAACACTCATCTGATTTATTTCCAGTACATCTACTGTGCATTTGTTGCCACCACACATAATACAAATAGGGATTTCAGAGGTCAAATTCAATAGCATCCCCCTTTATCGTGAGGCTTAATTTTGAACTGGTCTGTTTTCACTTTATTTTGTCAAACTTGAACGACTCTGAGCTCAGAATTGTCCATTCCATCGGGCCCCCTTGTGAATGGGGTAAGTGGCCTTAAGTTGCAAAGGGCAGTTTTTATTCTCTAATTCCATTTTCATATTAATGTGCTCTTGTGGCAAAAAAAGTGTGATAATATGTAAAGCCATAGAGTAATGTGCAATTAATTTATACATTATTGATTCTTTTTTTCTTGATATGTTCTTTTCATTTGGTAAGTAAATAAAGTCACAATTCCACAGTTTCATTTTATGTTTTTTGTGTGTGTTGTGATACCATGTGATACCAGCTGTTTCCTGACAGTTTGTTCCAGTATTAAATAAACACATTATTTTAAGGTAGAGGCTTCTGTGGAGGCAAAAGAAGTTTGATGCCAAACATGCCACTGCATTAGCACTCTGTGGACCGACAGTAAGGAAGAGTAATCTTTGAATAACAGAAAAAGTGTTAGTGTTTGTCTGTAAATTGTGTGAAGAAGTTAAAGCATAAATCTGGTGATATTCTATATTTTGATTAGTGTCCACAAATCCCATGTGTAGAGCCAAACCAACAATAAATATATCTACTAAGTATCTATGTATCTTCTTCCTCTCTACCATAGCGCTCTATTGTTGTCGAAAAAACTATTAAAAGCACATCACTTCACACTGTTGCACTAGGTGACATGTACCTTCATTATCATGAACACACACACATACACACACACACACTGCAGTTTATTTTGACCCAATCACACATACACAGTCCGGAAATTCTCAAATGTGGATTCATTGAAAATAATCAATTTATACGTTTGTTTATTTAAATGTATTACTGAAAATAGTCACCCAACAAATGCACCATTTCTTCCTGTTTGAGTAGCACTTGCTAAAAACCACAGTTGCTATAGGAAATTGCTGCACCTTTAAAAAAATAAAACTAGGTAATTGTGAGTTGTTATTAAACATTTACATCTTCAGTAGGAACCAGTGGGCTTGGCGCTGAGAGCCACAGAATAAGGAAATCAGAAAGTATTAGAGAGTATAGGGAGTTGGACTGAATGCATGTAATTTAAAATGTACTGAATACATGGGATGTACTCAAATTTAGCTATAAGCAATCATGTATTCGTCTGCAGTTTAGTGAGTGTCAGCTGTAAACAATCTTCCATTCCAAGTTCTTAAGCATCCACAAAAATACAAGTGATGTAAATTATTGTTTACATAAAAAAACATTAATTTCCTTGCTCCTATACACTTTATTTTATATGTTGGTATATGACATACTCTAACCATGATCTCATTTATTTAGTAAAAATTTAAGGTTCAGATGGTATCTTAATGGTGTTCCTTTAGTTTGACGGCGTAGAGTGAAATTCAAAAATGTTTTAAAAAGCACAACACCTCCAAACCTCCAATATGATGCTTAGTGACCTGAATTTCCTGGGAACATAATCTGTTAAAGTCATTCCCCTTAACACCAGCTCACATACTACAACTGCTAAAATGGAATGTATCTCACTGCACTCTGGCCATGTTTGTTCAAGGCATCAGATGAAGGAATTGCTCCATCACACAATGGCTAATGCAAATGCCTTGCACAGTAAGTTGGGCTTGAAATGCCAAAAAGAGGTGGAGACAGTGATTTTTTTCCCCCTCAGTAAGCCAACCTGCATCATCCAAAGAGTGCGTCTGATCAAAATAACTGCTTCCTGGGGGTGCTGGTTTTCATTCATTCATTCATTCATTCATTCATTCTCCATACTGCTTATCCCGAAGGGTCGCAGGGGGGCTGGAGCCTATCCCAGCTAACATTTGGGCGAGAGGCAGAAAAAAAATAAAAATAAAAAAAAAATATATAAAAAAATAAAAAAATAAATAAAATAAAAAAATACAGCATACTTTAGACAATTATTAATGTCAATATAAAGTCTGCCTGAGTTGTATTAAATATGTTACTTATGTTATCTGTGTGTTTGTGAAGCACTTTGTAACGGTAGTTTTGAAAGCTGCTATATAAATAAAGATATTATTATGTATTATGTGTTCCTTCAAGTAGTCACTCTATCTCCCTATAGTTAAGCCTTGTTGCTCCACGGAGCCCGAAATAAAAACCAAAAGAGAAACCTAAAGCCGGAGACAGAACTATCATTGACAAAGTGACAGCCAAGGCCTGGAAATAGCCTCCTGTCAGGTACACAGCCATGTTTAATCCTCAGCCAGCTGTCTGCACTTGTTAATGATGGCTCTAAATGCCACTCAGTGTAGAAATATGATATTCCCACATTCAGGACTTTTTCCAATATATATATCAGGAAGAGGTGGGAGATGGCAGAAAGTTGTTCCAGTCGGATCGAATCCATCCTGCCTATCCTTCCTGCTGACACTTGTTCTTCCAGTCTTTCCATCTTTCCAGTGTGTTCTTATATCCAGACTTTATGCCTGATGACGTGACGAAGTGATCTACATTGCACTCACTGTAGGTCGACATCCAAAGGGGAATCTTTCATGACACTGTCAGCTTCTTGTTTTTAATCTGGTTTATAATGCAAACAAGTTTACTATGAAACAGCAACAAGCATCATCAGCGTGGTTTCAATGCTCTGAAAGGAACGTTGTTGAGTTTAACAATAGCACAAATACACAAAGAATACTTCAATTGAGTGGTATTCCCCTTTGTTATATAGACCCTCGTTTCCATGGTTGTTCAGGAGGACAGTCAATTATTTTCCCTCTTTCCTGATTTCCTTGACAGAACGTCGTCAATATCCTAACATATGGAAGTTTGCACAAACACACTCATTAGTTCACTTTAAAGCTATTTTTAAGGTGACACTTGGAGAGGTTTTGAGAAGGATAAACTCAAGGTGAATGTTCTAAGTTAGGAGAGAAAAGGCAGCATGTCTTCTCACTTTACTCAGCTGTATACTTTCTGTTCTTAGTATTGCTACCGCCAACCTAAATATCAATCGTATTGAGTTTAGTTACAAAGTGATGGAGCAGAAAAGCGGAGTAAAATCACATCAGTCTGTCAGCAAACGGCGAAGAAGGGGTTACAGAAGGTGAGCATGTAACCAGAAGTTTCCAACAGCAGGCACATCCTCACATCAACATCATAAAAACATACATAGCCAAATTAATTTCCCAAAACCTCAAGAATTCCAAGAAATAAAACATGACTTGTGAAGAAACCCAGTTGTGCTGCAGGTGAGGACTTCCTGGGTGACTGTGGGTGAGCAGAAGAAGTTCGCTTTGCTTCGGATAATAATCTCCACCTCCGTTATCTGGCTTTTCTCCTCATCAGTGCAAAACAAAAGCAAATCCTCATAGATTCATTAAAACTACGTTTCCTTCTCCTTGTCGTTTCCCTTTTGCCTCCTTCCCAGCTTTTGGTTTCTTACCATGGCGGCCGGCTGTGCTCAACAATGACAGACGTCTGGGAAAGGAAATCTCCTCACTACACAGTTCTGGTTGCACTGCAGTGATACATCCCTCCATAAGTACCCTCTCATTCAACTACCCTTTCCTGAAAATGATCAGGATTGGGCAAGAGGCCCCCTCCTCAGACAAGAGACAGCCAATCAAATCCAACTTTAGTTTGTGCCCTCTTGCAATCTCCCGATGGACCCCCCCCCATGGTACGCTCTCTAATCCCCCATATTCAGAGAACAGACTCTGTGACATTTATTCTAAAACAGAAAACACTGCACAGGCATCGGGGCAGCTGGAGGTTATTTTGGCAGAGGATCAACTGAGCATCTCAATGCTTGATTTCACATACTGGACAAGAACCAGAGCTCACATACATCACATGCACAAAGTCACACAGATTCTCCACCTCCGTTAACCCATCTACCCACCTGTCTCCCTGTCGTCACTGCTGCTGACGTGCCCTTACACTTATGACAACTGTAACTTAAGAGGAGCGCAAACTGACTTGTGATCTCACACAGCTGGACGCCATCTTTAAAAATGTTAGCTATTGGTGTGTCACCACATCAACAAGTACACAACAAAACCATAGCCGTCTGTCTCAAGACTTGATAGAGAGCTAAACTGAAGCCAGAACATAAGAAAACCTCACGCAAAAACAACATTAACATTTGTAATGACACAAATAAAAATCCAGCCACGTGATTCGCCTCATATATCTATGATAAACAATTAAAAATAGTTGTTTATTCAGTCTTAATGTTTTTTACCGGCCTTTAACAAACCCCGTTTCCCATAAGCCCTAGCCCGTCATGGGTTAGAAGTCACAGCTCAATAAAAGAGTCCACAAGCGAGTGGAGGGGCGCGGCTAGCTCAGACAGGTCAGTACTAACAGACACTGTAAAACTCTTCTGGTTTCCTCTTTAAGTGCTATGAACAGTAAACCCACTCCATGTTGCATTGTGTCACAGATAGCTGGTGGGGCCGAGGCCAGCCTGGACCTGACGTCAGGACGATGAGGCGCACGGTGCAGGTTCTAATTAAACACTCTTGGTGTGCAGAGCAAAACAAATACTATTCTTTACTCATGTTGCTTAAATACAGTCTACAGCCATGCTAGGCACTTAGCTAAATGCTTACAATGACAATACTAATATTTGGCAGATATTTTTTACCATCTTAATACCAAATTAATATTTTGACCTAATTGTTCTGTGCACAAATGTTTTGAGGTCGAACTCCAAATATCCTCTGTTTGAAAATGAGACTGAACTGTAAAGTAACCGGGATTCACATGTTGAAAATCGAAAGACGAAAATAGTGTCTACTATTGCTGATAAAGACAGTGTTAAAACAAACAATGTTTAATATGTGATGAAGTTTAATTGTTTACTCTCAAGGACTAATATACTCAAAAACCAGTGTGGAATGTTGTGCATTGATTGCATTATATCGTTTTTACGTCACAAATCTTCTGTATTGTTTTTATATTTACTCATTATTTTCCATGTTTCTTGATTATACTTAGTATAAACAGGAGGGAAATATAATGCTTGTTTGAGTTACAAACCTCAGTGACCGTGACGAACACATGGTGTAACAGTGAAGACCACAGGAGGTTCTAGATGAAGATGTATCTGTATGTTTACACTCTGTAAGATTAACCCTAAGGATGCCAGAAACAGTGTTTGCAGAGCTGCAGTCTTATCTAAATTACTTTGCCTTAGGACCTTTTGACCTTAAGTTCTCAGCTTTTACTCAATTCCCAGGTTTGCCTTTGATGGTAAAGGTTTCCTGGGGAATGCAAATTTAGGCTGTGGTGACGCCCTGTTATAACACTTGGGTGTCACCAGGTATAAAAGGGGAAGAAGGGAGACAGTCCTCTTAGCAGCATAACTTAGTGTTGTGTGAGTTGTTGAACATATCTGTAGGTTATATAACTCTGCTCCTTCTTGCGCAAGAATAAAGTAACCTGAGTAATGATTTTCAACCTGGTCTCAAGTAGAATGAATTTCTAACACCAACTCTTTACAACTTGGCAGTATTTTTCCACAGATGCTGAATTTGATGACAAAAACAAATGTTTTGAACAAAGCTCACATTTAGACACTTTAATATTTGAGTCCTAAAAACACTTTCCCTCTAACTGTGGTTTCAAGCTCCCTCTTCCTCCTCTATTACAGGAAACACATCAGGTTGGTTCTAACTAACATCAGCTGTGTGTGATCCTGTACAGACTCAACTATCTGGTCAGCAGTGACAACGTTTGTCCACCAGGAGGAGACTCTCCCTCCTGCAGAGAACACAGAGACACTGAGGAACCAG
>JAVQJF010017137.1:0-21672 GCA_036023855.1 Gadopsis marmoratus | reverse complement strand
ACAAAGTGTGAACATTGAATTTAAAGGATGTGGGTGTTAACTGGGCAGGGAGGGTCAAATGAAAGAATATGACATCATGTCAACTTCCAAGTCGTAATAACGACTGCCAAACTCAGATTTTTCTGAAAGCTCTGGTATATACCACGTGGCATTTAATATTTAATAATACAGCCGTGCCTGAAAACCAAGCAAACATGGACCCCTCACATCAGCCAAAGCCTGCTATTCAATGTAATAAAAACCCACATTTATTTGATATAATTGCATTTTGTCAATGCACAATATTTTCAACCCTAAAACAGTCAACTCAGTTATTATACAACCTTCTTGAGTTGTTAGATGTCAACAATCGAAAGTCATTAACATGGGAATGTTTTTAATCTATACCATCCATCCCATATCTTGCATGTTCTCTGGAAGTGCAATACTGAAGCACTGGAGTGGCCATTTCAGACCTTCATTAATTCAGCTGATACTGTATATACTGTATATATACCTAAGTTAATTTGTGTTTAAATCAAATTACCACATAGTAAACCTGGGGCCATTTAATATTCCAGCAGTGATAGTGTTCACAATGTACAGAAAGTGGGAGGAATGATGGGTTACATAGACTTAAAAGTAATCTGAAACAGATAACTTAGCCCACCTTGAAAATTCCTCGATGGTAGGTAATTTTAAACATCATTCCATATGACTGATATGATTGTACAAATGTGTAATTATGAGAAAAGGCTTGTTATAGTTTTCCTTATCCGAACTGTTTTGGACAATAAGGACTCGTGTGAATTAAAAATATCAAGATTTTAGACAATCTGAGAAAAACAGGAGCGCCTGTATGAATCAAATTAGAATAAGGTCAGTATGGTGGCTCATTAATATACAGCTATGACGAAGGCATTTGAATGTTTGGAACGCTAGTGTCACTTTGTTTTATTTGATAAACTCTGAAGGACCAAATCCTACAACGACCACCATTTCGGACATTGCTTAAGTACGTTGCCACCATAGCTAAGGAGCTAAGGAGGCATTGGACACCTGTAGTGCTGTGTGTCTTTAAATAGGCAGCATCATTTTTGTATCTTCTCAATACTAGCTCTATTCAACTCCAGGTGCTCTACTTCTTCCTATCTTGCTCAATGGAGTGCCCGTCATCTTTGCATCATCACCGCTTGAAAAACTAGATTAAACAAAACCTGCATGTAAACGCAGAGATGGAAATCGCTGTCAGATGGAGTGTGGCCCAACTTTGCAAGTAATAAGAGGAGAGGGCTGGGTGCTGGGGAGATGACCATAAACACTGGTTTCTATAAAAAACCATAAAGCACCCTATTCACTGGTCAAAGTGCTCTGGTGACCGCCAGCCAGAGGCAGTTTGAGGTGCGTCACATGGTCTCTTTTAGTTGGAGGGCCAAGCTTATGATTCAAAATGCCGAATCAACTTGTCTAGTAAGCGAGCTCTGAGCAGAGACAACGAGTGCTTTCAAGACCAAACAGAGTTGCCGCGTTTTAGCAAAACCAAATCTTCTGGAAGGGGGAAACTGTGGACTACACTAAACAAAAAATTCTAAATAATCCCTCATGTTACTCTTAGTGCTAACCAGAAGTTTAGATTCCAAAATCTCTATCGTAACCAAGTGTCTCACGCATCTTTTTTCCATGCCAATCCTAATGCTTTATAGTGATAAGATGTCTATCAAGTGATATGTTCAAACCTGAGATACCATTATGTTATGGTGTTCCTTTACGACACCATTAAAACTGAGATAGTATTTCTGTTCCCTTATCCACATTTCCTTGTTTGTAAGCGTGACATGATATCATTGGGGCCACTGGTACCTAGGAACTTTTATAAATTGAGTGCCTTAGATATGCACAAAGCCTGGCAATGCTAACGTAAAAAAAATAAGTGTGGATTGCGTCACTTAGCTGTAAACTTAACTGACTTTTCCCCCTTAAGCGTCATCTGTCTCTGGCCGAAATGTGTTTGAGCAAACAATGCATCATTTTTTATTTTGGCCAATCATGCCGGTGACTCGAAGCATGCTGTCTATGTCATGAAACAATAAAGGTTTAAATATTTAAGGGAAAATTAAGTCATGACTGCATTTTTGACTGCAATTGAAGTTATTTAAGTGCATATGTGTGCGATTCATTTAAATGTTCACTGGAATGCTCCCCTTGCTCGCCAGGGAAAGAGGAAGTTCGCCGGTTGTCAGTGTAAATTTAAGAAACTTGTGCAGACTGAGACCTCAACTTGTACAACTCAACGGGATTCATGTAATGACAAACAGACTGCAGTGGATTAGAACAGACTGACTGATTGCTCTATGATGTGGCCCAAAAGTGACTAAATGACAAATGAAACAATAAAAGAGCAGGGAAGATCTTGGGTGAGAATGTGGAGAGGCAACTCTAAATAAGTGGGGGTTCCCAACAACATGACTTTGAAGTACACCTTCATTATAAAGGGATCCATAAATAAGACAGAATAATAAATAAAAGACAAAAGTAACGCAACCGAAAAGGCAACACTGCTGGTTATCAGTCTCCTTGCTCTTTTTTCCCTTCTCTATCCCATTTTTCCTCTTTTTGTAGCTGGTGCTTGTGATTGGACAGGAGACAGTGCTCTCTCCTTACGTCTCCCACTTGACCAGCCTACCTTTGACTTTCCCTACTTCCTTCTTTCTTCCTCTCTTGCTCTCTAACTCTAGAACTCTGCAAACTCCTTGGCACATTTCTCAGTGAAGGAGACACGGATCTCCTCCTCCTCGTAGTCGTCAAAGTTGCTGGTGTCGCCTGGTCCTTTGAACTTGGGGACGAAGGGAGCTTCCACCTAAAGACAATTAAAAACAGCGGTTGAGAAGTGAAGTTTACAGAGGGGAGGTCAAACATCTCCACATTATAAACACAGAGACACACTTACCTTTTTCTGGTAGATGGCAATCCAGTCAGTGGTTGCAAACCACTTGTGTCCCTTGATGTCGTTGACACCGTTCTTGAGGTTCCCGTAACGTTTTGTGAGATCCACCTGAGGATAAAACCAATACATTTTCCTCACTTTCAATTTATAATGAATTCAGAACACACAGCAAAGTAAATGTAACCTTAACATCAGAATGACTGCGATAGTTGCTGTCACCTGTAGCAGGTTCCTCAGGAGGTCCTTCAGGTCTGAACTGAAGTGAGATGGGAAACGCACCTGAGACAGAAAACCAGAAGCGGAATGAAGCAGCAGTGAAGTTCTCAGTCGTTCTGAACCCCTCACTATCTTATTAGATCTGTATAAAAAGAGTAAGTAACTAATGCTTCACCTCCCCTCAACTAGTCGGTTCCCAGGTGTGATTATATGGCCTGAGAAATGTCAAATGCTGTCAACAATGCTGGGGGGGAAAAAAAGTCACATTCAAAAAAAAATATCTATTTTTATGCTCCTGCTGGCCTCTGGCACAAATGACATTTTAACCTTTACTGAAGCAGAGACGTATGGCTCAGAGCAATGCTCTCTTTCTCAGGGATGCCCTGTTGACACTCTCTGTTACACATTTTCACACTGGCCTGCCCAAGGGAACCTCAGTGGTGGTAATGAGGGAAAGATAAGCACCGCTCATTCACTTTCCCCACCCAGATTTACCCTAATGGTCCAAGTATCAAACCCGGTGTGTCCAAACCCGCTTCTCTAACCGTTAGGGCACCACTGCCCCATGTGGTGGTATGACTAGCAATTGCTGAAAAAGAAATATGAAGAACTTGTTGATTATAGCTTAAAAACAAACCTTTGTTTACATAATCCTATAAAACTCATATAGGAAATAGCACATATGTGATGTAACACATAAATATGCGTTACAACAGGATATAGCAATGACAAAGACAAACAGCGGCACCAAGGTGTTCTGGTCTTGCCTGGAACAGCAAAGAGTGCAAAGTGCAGCTGCTTTGTGTGTGTGTGTGTGTGTGTGTGTGTGTGTGTGTGTGTGTGCACCGCCGACATGCTCCAGAATCATTAGAAAACATCTCCTTAAATTAAAGCATATCATTAGGACACAAAGCAGAAGCATCTGGCCCAGGTGGTGAACTGACCGTTATTCAAAACGGAAATAAAATCTAACCAAAATTCAACAGAAAATAACAGAATATATGTCTCTTCATTAGCCTTAAATGAAAATAATTACAGCAGTGAACAGAGTACAAAGTGACAGTAAACTTAAAGTGTCTATCATATGTATATTCAGTATATGTATCGACGCATGTACGACCAAAATTTGAAAAAGACCACTGAGGAGTAACTCCAACTTTTAGTTTATTCCCAAACTGGAGCTATACTGTAAATACAAACTAAATTGAAATAAGCTTCTACAATAAACCAGCAGAGGGAAGTCAGGGAGTGGGGATGGGGGGGGGGGTACTTTAGCCTAGAGCAGCAAATGTTATAAGCAGATACTGAATGTAGCACAAGGTGGTACTCAGAGAGTCAGACTCACCTTCCCTGATACGATCTTTTCATAGATCTGAATGGGCTGGTCAGCAAAGAAAGGCGGGTACCCTGCTGCCATCTCATAAACGAGTACGCCCAGCGCCCACCAGTCTACTGCTTTGTTATACCCCTGGTGGACATAACAAGGCAGGAGCAATGGGGTAGAGAGAAAAAGAGACAGCACTACACAGTTAATCAAGATAACATTTAAAGTGTTGTTTGAAAAATATCTTTTAGCTTAATTAAAATACATTCATCCTACACGCCAGTCTATCTGCATCTTGTTTTTCCAACATAATCGGTGCATCCCATCTAGAGGTTCAGAGGGAAGAAATATGCTTGCTGCATACAGCAGGTCACTGGCAGTAATTAATTAGTCAAATTAAGTTTGTGATATTATACTGAAATCGAGAACCATTCCAGGACATCATACAGAGGGCAGTTAGCCGTCTATCAATTAGGATGGCATGAAATTAGGATGGCATGATGATAGTTGTCAAGTGTTGTATTTAACAAACACAATCAAAATTTGCATGTTCTCACAAAGATAAAAGGAACATTGCTGATCAAAAAGAAGTACAGGGTTTAGCTTTGATTGCTGCAGTGTACATAGGCTGGCTAGTCCAACCTTGTTCACCCTGGTTCCAGGCCAAATTTTAAAAATTGACAGTAATGCTAGTTTCACTTCTTGTGTTAAGAAACATCTGAGTTAGGTGTGCTCTATAGATGCTCCTTAAACCCACATACCCAGAGTGCTTTGAAAACCCCAAGTGAGCAACATCAGCATGCCTAGTACCATGTTCTCAGGCTGGTAGGGCCATGAACACCCCTTTTCAGTTTTGAATCAATATTTCTGAAAAAACAGCAACCATGTATTATAACTGTGCCGACTCAAATTAAAATCTATCCTGGAAAAAAAGTGTTGTAAAAACATATGTAACATGTTTTACTTTGTGCAACAGGTTGATACCCTTGTTTGTGCAAATGCAGAATATCTCATTTTGTAAGGGAACACAGCTTCACAAGATAAAGAGGGAAACAATGGTGGCTCACCTTGCTGAGAATAATCTCAGGGGCCAGATATTCTGGAGTGCCACACAGTGTCCAGGTCCGGCCCTTCACACGTTTGGCAAAGCCAAAATCTGTCACCTAGGAGAGGAAAAAAAAGAGCAATGACATTATAAGAGAGAGAACGGGGGAATAAGGCAAGAGAAATAAGCAGACATACAAGTGGGCCAGTGTCTGGCTGAGTTTTAGCAAATTAAAGGTAGAAGGAAGAAGAGACAGACTGTAGACAGAGGAGAGCAAGGATCTTTGGGCAGGAAAGGAATTTTTTTACTAGTTGTTTCACGGTTCACCACTATAGGGCAGCAGAATCCATGCTCCAAGACAGAGATCCAGCATGTCAGTCGGCAAATACAGATGAGTTAATTGCAAATACACATTGCCTCATAGTTGGACACCGTTCAGCCATAATGCCCCCCCCTCAAAAAATAACCAATTCCAATGATAACTTCGAAAATAATATCCTCAATTTGAATTTAATGTAATTTCATTTAGGAAATTCTCCATTGGGATTTTACACTTAAATGTTAAGTGTCTCTCCTGTTACTGTATGCAGCTGGTTCTCCAGAGGTACACTTGTGGCGGCATATTATAACAATGGTAACAATCTCTCACATCTTAAACATTTCATATCTACGAGTTACTGTATGTTACACTTGGCAAGTAACTGCCAAGTACGAGGTGACTCAGGTGGGGTGGTGCCACTTGGACCAAGCTAGCAGCAAATATTTAAGTTCCATCCCTCTATAAAATGATAAACATTCCCAAAAACCGTGCACAAAGAGTTCCACTGCGTTTTTGTAAAATGTTGGTGAATGTGATGCCTTCACAAGCAAATTCTATGAATACATGCAAGGATTTATATATAAAGGAGTAAACAGTAGTAAGCCAAGCACTTTTTGAGGAAAAAAATTATAGTAAGCTTTTGTATATTACTGCATCAGGTGTTATTTACCTGGATGTAGCCCTGTTGGTCTATGAGCAGGTTTTCAGGTTTCAGGTCTCTGTAGATCAGGTCCAACGCATGCAGGTACTCAAAGGTCAGAACGATCTGAGCAGCATAGAACCGAGCATGAGGCTCACTGTACACACACACAAACACGGAGATAAGGCAGAAAGACAGCAGTTTAGTCCAATGTACAGTACGGAGCAGAAGGGAGATGAACAAAGCTAAATAAATCCAAATTGAGCTAAAACAAGCCTGAAGAGAACAGGCTATTTTCCCAATTCATTTTCAAAGGTTTTCCATAATAACTTATTGAATTTCCATTACTGTATTTAAGTAGTTTGAAACAGGCAGGTCAGGCATTTGTAGATACGTTTGCTAACTTCAGACATTGCCACTGCCAACTAGTTTCATACGCCAATTTGTTCCATGTGATACAAGTCACATTTCAACAGTCACGCAGTGCAGCACTAGATTTTAAATTAGTAATACAAGGAACATATTTTGTGTAACATTAGACATGGTTTGAGATTTTTTTATTTTAAACAATAGCCAAAACAATGTATATTCAAATGTATTCCAAAGCATTCTGTTCATTCCAAACATGTTTCCAGGCATGGGAAACAATTTTCCTAATGTCATTTCATGACTGTGGGAACCCTGTGTATAGAATAGAGGAGAACAGAGCTCCACATTTGTCCTGTATATGTGCCTATAAAATGCTTCTGGCTGTAAACTTCATGTAAACTCCATTGCATACAGACACTAACCTAAATCTGCCAATTCTCCGTAGATGGGAGAACATCTCTCCACCTGGTACATATTCCATCACCATGTAGAGGTTAGTGTTGTCCTGGGGAAGGGAAGACAGGGGACCTGTTAGTGACACACTCACACGCGCATACACACACATGGGGAACTGGACGACATCGAAACGGTATTTGTGGGTCAACTTTATTTCAGTTATTACCATATAAAATCCTTAATAAAAAGGTACCTGTAACTGTGTCTATAATATATGGCTTGCAAATCATATGTCCTTTAGACCCTTTAACAGAGCTAAATAATACAAGCTTTCTATTGTAAGAAGAGGATTTCATTCTTAACACCCTTCTCGGTTGACACCTGCAAATACAACTTACTGCCGGATATATAACTAAGCTGAGTTAAATAGTGTTTGTTGTTGACTCTTCCATCTGTGTGCAGGGTAAGGCAAGTGGACAGGAATATTCTGTAAATAGCTTTATTTGAGGCATCAAGGATATTCAGCCGGGCACCCAAGGTGCATCTAAACAGCTTAACCTGAATAAAGCCTTAATTGGAGTATGGCCATCAGCTGGGTTAGTCTGCACAGGTACAAACAGCCAGTGACAAAGCTGGGTCATGAAAATGTTGAAGAGAATGTGTTTGTATGCTGGTGGTCATTGCGCGTGCAGCAGACCAAGCTCCCTGCACTCTCTATATTTGCAGATGACACACCCATAATTGGATTAGTTGTCAATGATGATGGAAGTGATACACAGGATGAGATTAGTAAATTGACAGATTATCGCATAAGGAATTACCTACAGTTAAAAGTTAACAAGACTAAAGAGATAGATTTTTATAAAAGCAAACAGTAGGCCTGTGTTGTGATGATAAGAGGTTCTGTTGCTGCTGAATATAAATACTTGCAAGTGATCTTGAACCACAAGAGATATTTTAGATAAAGGTCTACAATGTTTATTCAGCTTGAAGAAACTTATTTAACTTGAGTGCTAAAATGACACTTCATGCCCGCTATATGCAGAAGATACAACTGTACACTGGATTGAGGTGAGGATGTTAATAGCCTGTCTTGATTGTGTAAATACGACCCATCTAGAAATAAACTATTCATTTTGACATTATTTTCTCAGTATCGGAAGTTAACACCAATTCTTAAATTACAGTCTAAACACTAAATAATATTTGACCTCACACAAAGTTGCAATGGTTTAAATTTCACATGCAGAGTTTGGGTTCTCAGTTGTTCTCATTTACCACACTACCTAAAGAAAACACAAATAAAACCTCTTGCATACAAACAGATAGTCTATCTATAGCCATTGTTCAAATTGAGCATTACAGAGAATGTGATTAATTTAATGACCTAGACTGTAAGGGTTGGATTATGCTAGAAAGCAGTACTTTGTACGTGTCGCCCGACCATGACGGAAGGCAAAATTGTTTTTAAGGCGGTCGTATCATGAGCCAGAACTTGCTTGCAGGCACTCATTTTGCTGAACGAAAGCCAAGCTGTAAGCCTTTCTGCACACTCATGTTAGGCAGATGCTTAACTGCTCACTTGCCGTAAGACAACTGGGTGTGCTGGGGTAAAACATTTATTTCTTATTTTCAATGGATCACCTTCACAAGAATGTAGAGAAAGCTGGTTTGAGGGATGGAGGGCAACCACACACAGGCCCGTATACAAACACACACCCAATCTAAAATTCTTAGTACCTTGAACGAGTACTCTAACCGCACGAGAAAAGGAAAGCTGACAGCCTGAAGAATCCTCTTCTCATTCAGAGTGTGCTCTATTTGCTTGAGTTTCACAACCTAAAAGGCAAAGGAAGAGAGTGTTTATATTGTATCAAAATTGAAATTGTGCATCAACAAAAATAAACAATTGTTTTCTCAGAGCAGCATCATTGTTGCAATCTTCAACATGTACATTAACGGTCACCAACCCCTGGTTTGACAGAAATTAAACTTTTGTTTTCTGTTTCCGCTCAACATGAACACTGAGAGACACTGTCCTAAGCTGCTGTATGTAATGTTGTACTTCTTTAGACGCAGAAATGCATTTTGGCTTACATAAGACAAGCCAACGACGAGGGCCAAAGTCCACAGTACTAAAAAGGAAATGCTTGGAAAAGTAAACTTAAATCTTCTTAAAATCAGTAGGCTACATCTATTTCTGCCATTGTTTAATAATGACACATACATCGATCAGCCGTAATATTCAGACAGCATGACATTATGACCGGTCTGCTGCCACGCAGCTCCATATGCAACCAACTGCGATGCTCTGTGTGTTCTGACATCTTCCTATCAGAACCAACATGAACTTATTCAGCAATTTGAGCTACAGAAGCTGTTCTGTTGGATCGGACCACACGGGGCAGCCTTTGCTCCCCACGTGCATCAATGAGCCTTTTTAATTTTGCAAAACGTACTTGCTAACGAAGTGTTTCCACTTGCAGTATTTATCACAATAGCAGTGTACAGATGCTGAGAAACCTTACAGTCTGCCACTATCAGGTCACAACAGCCTCAGCACAAGGACCCACACCTTTATTGTATTGCAATGTATTAAGTGTATGGTGTATTTATTGCAAAAATTCTAATTATATATCTTTGAAAGAATGCTTCGGTTACGTTCTCATTCTGGATACATTCCGCTGGCACTACTTACTTCATACACTACTGCTTTAAAGGTAACTCGATACAGGGCGCCAGCACATATACACAGAAACCTTTCACACTCACATTGAATCCTACAGGCAGTTTAGTGTCCAGTTTACCTGCATGTCTTTGGGCTGCGTTTCAAATCACTACACAGGACTGCTTTATACAGTATATTGCTCCAAATATTGGATTTGCAGGATCAATGTGATGAAGAACTTTTATTTTTCAGGTGATAATTCACTGGATTAGCCAGCTAGCCAAAAGCAGAGATTTCCATCTGTGTATTTTACCCATTCAAACATTTATCTATAAATATTATGTCATAAGAGGGGATCAGAGCAGGGGCAAAAACACAAGCACAATTATATTCTAAATTGGGTGCCAAAATTACTGTGCTTGATCTGCATAAAGACCTCGGGTCTGCAACTCCGGCAAATGCCCGCTTTAGTACAACAGGTTGAAAGAGGTTGAGGTGGGGGGCTTGCACCTGTATATTTAGAGAGCCTCAGGTCTTTTGTCCATGTCTGAAGCTATGAGAGCGCAATTTCCATATCAATGAGATTTCTGGATTTTCAATGACCATCCTGTAGCATCCCACGAGTGTCCTTAGATGACAGACACATTTAAACACCCTCCATCCCACTATGACCCTTCTGAACCCTGACCTGACCCACACTGACCTTCTGCTTATTGAGGATCTTCATGGCATAATGCTGTCCCGTTTCTCTGTGCCTCACCAGCATCACACGGCCAAATGAGCCCGTGCCCAGGGTTTTCAACCTCTCAAACTGCTCCAGGCCAGCAGTGTTCTGAACAGACACAACAAAAAAAAGGGTAGTTGGTTGATTTTTGAGAAAATGGAATGGTTAGGGGTGTGAAGTGGGAAGTGATTTTCTCATGTGTCCTATGCTCAAGCATTGCCTATTCATTCTATATTATGCATGCTTTTGTACCAGCAAGCAAAAGCCTGGGAGTATGTGTATGGTATATGTGCATACTACATACTGCAATCGCAGCGTATACAATGTATATGAGACATGGTATATATGGTTCATGATAATGTGTTTATAGTATGTAGTACATATATGTGCATACTGGATATATTGTATGCACTCAGAATATTCATATAGATACCATTCATATTTAGTATTATGCAAGCCTGTAAAATGTATCCTGATTGAAATCAGCTACACAAAATTTCTATTAAAAAAAGAAAGCACACACTGATACATGCCAAGTGTGTTATTTTTCACAACTACAGATCCTTTGTGTATTTAATATTCTTATCTGTGTGTCTAAAGTATGTCCTGTTATTTGGGGGTCTAAAAGCTTTGATGCATAGCAGCACAAACTATGATGTTTTTGGCTGGATGATACAGTTAACATCAATAAGATAATTATAATAATAATAATACTAAGAAGAAGAAGAAGAAGAAGAGTTTTTCTAAAATGTCTATACATTATTCATATTGTGATATGCAAAGGTGTATATATACCTTTTATATATAAAAAATGTTCAGTGCTATGCTTCACATTCGCTAAAACTCTTCACACACAGACTTGGATCGAAAAGCTGCTACATGTTTGTATGCATGATTACAATACAGGGAATATATATGTCACATTCCTGTTGTGCTAGATGAACACGCATACATCCAAACACTAACCTGTGCAGGGTTCTCCCACTTCTTGAGAAAGTCCTCTTTGGCTTTAGCAAGGAACTCCTTGACTGTGAAAGACAAAGCCACAAACACAGCTTTAGTAGGGGGAGTGTGTGTGTGTGTGTGTGTGTGTGTGTGTGTAAAAAGTGAAAGAAACCATGGAAGAAATAGTAGGATGCCTCCTACGTTTTCTGAAATTGATTGTAGAGAGCTAGTGTTTTTTAAGTAATATAGCCCAGTTAATGCAGTTTACATCTCACTCACGTTTTAAATACATGTTTTTTCTTGTTTGATCATTCCTGGACTTTGATACACAGCACATAGAAGGAGAAAAAACTGAGAATGAGACAATAATGACATGCAAACAAGTAGTTGCATATGCACCTCAGCTCACTGGGATGAACTCAGCTATATTGTTTGAGATTAAACTTTGTTGTTGTCACCTACAAATCAACTACTCACAACTCGCACATGAGCAGCGTGTCAGTTTGTAATCAATCAGTTTATAAAGGACGTGCTGTTCAGTTTAGTCAATTTCTAAGGCCATTGGAGACATCTGAAGGCAGGAGACTGTGCCTCAATATAACCAACTGTGCTGAATGTTTACATACTGCATCCAGAATATTCTTAAAGGGGCACGCCAACGATTTTACACATGCATTATGGGAATTGTAGGATCCAGGATTTTTAAACCTTCACTCGGGACTAAAAGTCAGAAAATCTCTGCTGCTTTGACTTTGACCGTTTATAGCTGTTCTCTTATGAGTTCCCCCAACTTCCCACTACATCGATGCAGTGCCCCTTCCCTATCTAGAGACAGGAAACCGAAATAATTGAAGCAAACTTGAATATAAGAGAACAATTTAAAATGAGTTCACTCTCAAGACATGAATAGAGCACAGGTTAACGCATAGGCTTGGCATTAAATATTTCCTAACTCTCTCCAACAGTTCTTGGGTTATATCTTGCTGAGAAGATGCGTTTAGGGTTAATAAACAACACCACGAGATAAACACACATCATATCTTTTATGCCTCTCTGCTGCTAGAAACGACCAAATTACTCTGTACTTTTACATCCTGGTAAAAACAAAAGCCCTAGTAAATAACCACTCCAATAAATGCCAGTCCAGGGGCCTCTGGCATTAGCATACTCGGACCCTTCTGCCTAACAGTGACCTTACATTTAGTGTTGAAGAACAGCGGACACTCTCCGGGCCAGCTCAGCAAAAGCTGCAGACTTTTATGGGTTTACAAATCAAAATAGTCCCGACATAGACTACATTCAGCTCGCCCACACAGTCTGAGTAGCATGTTGTGATATTGCCAACATTTCAGCAACGTGAGTGTGAAGATGCCTGCAGCTTCCAGATGCTGTTGGCTGTTTTGCAGCTGATAGATAATAAGATTTGGCAAAAACAAACAGCACTAAATCCTGCTGCAATCCACTAAAGTCAAATCTTTTAAAAAAAGAAAGAAAAAAAAAAGGTCAAAATCTGAACAATACTTAATGATTCCTTATTCATCTTGTATGCACATCTAATGCTCCCGGTTCGGTTCCTGGGAGCTGGCATGGCACAGCCTGACGATCCGTTTGCAGCAGGGACTCGTCGCGGACGTACGAGTGAATCTCAATGAACTGGCAGCAGGATCAGGCCTCTAGTTAACAGTGTGTGGCTTGTTGTGTGAAGCTAACAGACCCACATCGTCTCGGATCATTTCATGGGGCTGTGCGACCGAGCAGGTGCTGCTCGGGAGTGATGTTTACCGGCGACGGTACCCACCGCTTTCCATCTCGCTGCCCTTCCTGGCCGTGGGCGCGTTGCCCATGATGACAAGTTGACAACGGGCGATCCGTGGCTCCCTGGCCGCCCTGCAGCCTCCTCAAGCCGGTCTAAGCTCGATTAGGTCTGAACGGTATTTCCTAAATCCAGTGGCAACTGTTACCAAGCGTTAATTCCGGGTCTTGATCTTTAATAGCCTGACAGCTGCTGATGCGGTGCCACGGTGAGACGCGGTAGCGCAGCGGGCTCTGACTGCACGGTCATCAGCAGCCGGCGACCGATATCGAGCTAAAATCCACGGGGAGCTGTGGTTGTGTTATGTCGGTCGCTGGGGCTTCACTGGACTGTCAGGCCGACCTCGGCGCAGTTGGCCTGAACGCGGAGGATCCAGTCTTCTCCCGTCCCTCCTTGCAGCCCCCTCCGAGCGAGGCCCCCCCCGGCTCCCCACCTCTCCCCCAGCCCAAGAAACAGCGATACCGACGGCGGAGGTGCAATATTCGCAGTCGAAAGCCTGCCACGTTTCGTTACCGAACCCAGCTTTTACAATTTTACCTCGGCGGGGTCCGACAACGACGGGAATTCGCCCAAATCAACATTGGCCCCCGTGTAGCCTCGGAGACGAGCGAAATGACGGAACTACAGCCGACCGAACGTCCCGCCTACTCGGCAGAACCTGGGTTGATTGACAGCCAGAGCGAGGCTACGGATTGGCCACCCCTCTGCGGCGCTGTCCGACGGAGCGCCCTGATTGGCCCGTCGCAATCCATCAAAAACGGCAGCGTGTCCCGCCGCCCAACAAAAAGCAAGCGAGGGGAACGTCACCGATTATTTTCCTCCCGACGACGTACGCGCCCACTTTCTCCGGTTTCTCTCCTCCATTGGCTTGGCGCGACCGGACCGTGGGAATCTCGCAGGATGCGCGGATATCTATTGGCTGTCAGCAGCGGTTGACAAGAATGCCGCTCCTCCTCCTCCTCCTCCTCCTCCTCCTCCTTCGCAGCCGCCGCCGCCGCCAAGCGACCGATACACTTTTGGCTAAGTGACGTCAACCGCGAGCTATTTTTAGAAATGTTGGTCAGAATTTAACGCACGCGCGGCGCGGTCTGGCTGGCAGGACTTCTAAACAGATCGCAGACGGCCGTGCGCGGAGAGAGCAGCTTATCTGGTGGGGAAATGAATCACAGGAAATAAAAGAATCTTTTTCCAATCGATATTGGCTGAAACACGCAGACGCGCGTGCTGTCTGTGTGGCAACGACCTTCAGCGGCATCCTCGACCCGCACCTGGCGCACACACAGCGGGCCCTTGTTATTAGGACGCGCAAAAGGCACAGTTTCACATAGATTTGCATCTGAATATCTCATTTCAATAATAATCTGAGCGTTTGTTGGTAACAAATCCCCTGGCTCCATGAATAAACACCCAAGCTATAAATAGGAGATCCCTACAGCTAATCCAGGGTCTGACACCTACTTTATTATGTAAAAGGTGCCAAAACCACCACAGCTGTTTAAGCTACACTTTGTTAGGTGATTAGCTCTACATTTACGTGACATCTTGGTGCAGGCGGAACATGATTATAGGAGAATTATTGTGAGCGTTTGCCCGATACATATACGTCTGTGTCACTGTCAGGTTAATCGGGTCATTTCTCTGGCACATCTGGGTGCCAAGACTAGTCTCGGGCTGCAACTAACTTGTTTTCATCGTCAGTTATTACTACCTGGTGTTATCTGTAAAATGTGAGAAAATAGTGACCAAAATGTCCACCCAACAGACTGAAACCAAAAGATACTGAATTAACAGCGATATAAAACAGAAAATCCTCACATTTGCAAAGCTGGAACCATGAAATCTTAAGCATTTTTCTTGAGAATTACATAATTATCACAGTGACTAATTATTTGCTGCCCATTGACTTGAGCACTCGACAGGCAGCTATCAGAGAGCAGGGCAAATGATTCTGCATATGCATATCCCTTCAAGTAAACAGAGATAAAATGGGTGAGCGCAGACTCTCCCCCTCCTTCTTGTGCTGCAGTTGCCTAGCAACATGAGGCTAGAGTGAAAATGGCAGAGTGATGCTGCTGCATTTTATGAATGAAATTGGAAAAAAGAAAGGAGCCAGATTGGGGAGGGGAAAGAGTGGGCTGATGGGCACGTGCACACACACACCGAGTCTGGTGCTGCTGCGGTGCCTCCTTCCTCACCAGACAAGGTAGAAAGCAGCTGTGCAAGTACGATGTGGCGATTAACCAGTAAGTAGCACGAGGTCCACAAAACAAAAACTTTATTAACCCCATCGTTGTAGTGACAAATGCTGAGGCACAGAATATAAAGAAAGTACACAAAGAAAATGGCTTCCCTTCTTGAAGGCAAAGCAAGCGCTAGGAAAATATTATTTACTGCATTAAATCATCCAAACAACTTGACATCCATTTCTCCCTATGTACTCTGACATACAAAGCACTGCCCATAACTTTGATCTGTGCTTAAGAAGACGAAATGAACAGCACAGTATGGGTACCAAACAGGTCAGTGTATGAGTATGACTTGCAAGTCTCAGAGCTGTGAGGATATGGTGGGCCTGCATTAAGATGACTCAAACCTTCTCTGGCTCAGCTTCAACACCACCCAAGACAGGGATACAGTAAAATAAGGTAATGCTGGTTGTGCACATCTGTGCATGTGTTGAAAGAGAGTGAACAAGAAAACATTTGTCAGATCCATCCCATTTACTGTATGTGCGCTGTATAAAAAGAAGGTCCCTGCTTCCTGCGAATGTCCACATGTTACGTCGACACATCCATGGCATCCTTGTCCAAATGTGTGTTTGCGATGTGAGTGTACAGATAAGAGCTTCTTGTCCATTATCTGATAATTCTTTACATGCAGTCCATGGAGTTGTCCGGCATCAGTCCGAGAGGTGGCATCTTTCCTGGCACACAGGACGAAGAGAGCATGCAGCTGATGTTGGGGGACGGGTCAACGTTCTCATTGTCCTCCATCTTGTCTGCCAAGCCCTCCCAGTTGATATGGAAGCGGGTGACACGGGGGTTGGAGGCCAAAATATTCCTCTGGAGCTGAGAGAATGAAAGCAACATCAGTGAAAAGATAGTATTAGTGTTTATGAAGAACGCTTCAAATGAAAGCAGCAGTGATTGGGATATTCTGATTTTCAGTCCAAAATATGGGTCAGGTTCCACAAGCGCTTAAATAGCATCTCTTCATTAGAGCCTTCCTGCCTGGTAAACTCCACACCGTCTGTTTGGCTTTCCGTAAGACATTTGTAGTCTCCAAGCCCAAACTGAAAATTTTTCTCAGATTTCAGAAAGCTTCTCCACAGGGCATTAACAAACAAACAAAACAAAAACAAAAACACTCTGCGGTCTTTTATCGTCATACAGTGAGACACATGTGTAGGTCATGCACGGAAACACACACACAAGTTGCGCCCTTAACCCATCCCGCGGTCCTTCCTCCTGGGGACAGCTTGGAGCAGTGGTCAGCCTTCGATATGGCGACCGGGGACCAAGTCCAAGTGCTCTGCCCTGTCTTGGTCAGGGACGGGGCAGGAAAGCAGTCTGTTCTTCATTTGTGTTTTTGCTTGTATGGGGTTATGTTTTTTTTTTTTTTAAAGGAGGAAACCCCTAGTGAGCATGGGGAGAACATGCAAACTCCACACAGAAAGGCCTGGTCCCCCAGTGGAAGTGAACCCAAGACCTTCTTGCTTTGCAGCAGTGCAAAGCACTGAGCCACCATGCCACAGGAAGCAGGCACAACATGAGAAGACATAATACAACATTTATATACATTTTTTATTCTTAAAAGCTGAGTTTTTTTTTTATGCTACAGTGGTATACTGGTCTGGCTTAGAAGATAGATTCCAGGAACAACATCCAAGATCTCTGTCCAGAGCTCCCAGGCCTCTAGTAGAGCTTAAAAGGAGGAACAGACCGATGATGGGGGGAATGTAAAGTGTAATATATATACTGTGTATGTGTATATATGCATGCTACTGTTGCCTGCAACTTAAATTTTAGAGCAGCAGAGGGCAGTAGAAATATAGATTTCAATAGACCCTTTACACAAGCATGGCCCATTTACTGTACAATATGTTAAAGCTAGGTGCAGCTCAAGTATTGCAGAAAGTCTTTGGAAATGACATTACACTAAACTACTGTTTTGTGATTCAGTCCTGTAACAGATTGTTGCGAGCAGGTCCCCTACGCTTCTATCATGACAGAAATCAATGACTGTCATCTCTAAGCGAGTGTGTGTGTGTGTGTGTGTGTGTAATACCTGAGTGTAGTCTGGTTTGAGAGGTGGGTTTTCCCGTAGTTCAGGGTCTGTATATTCATTGTTGACATAGTAGCCGATACGGATGAACTCCTGTCCACGGTAGGTGCAGGTTATAAGGACCACAGTGACTCCTACAGCATCACTCTCTGGAATCAGACCTGTGTTAGGAGCATCAGCCTGACAAGAACGCAAAGAGGAAGAAATCAGATTAGAGTAAACCACAGTAATCATGCCATTAATGAAGCTCCAAGCAAAATTAAGTACCAAACCAGGGAAATCACATATTTACTGACATTTCTTAGATCTTTAGTCCTAGAATTCAATGGGTTCTGTGGTCTAGCTGTATTTTCAAACAGGATGGGAGGAAACACGTGACCAGTTTACTTACCTGAAACACAAACATGTGTCTGCCAGCTGGTACCGGGCCAACTAGAACAGAGTCCAGAACCTGGTCGTATTCCTCGCTCTCAGCTGAACCCACATAGATGATCTTCCACTCTAGATCTGACATCACACACAGTAGTGAGATTTAAAGGGTGTAGATGTGTTTAAAGAATATGAGATTACACACAGGTAATGTGATATTGATGAATGAGCACTGTGCTTGAAGAAAGCCGGCAGCTTTTTATACATAAATGAAAAGAAGAAAATTTAATTTGTGAACCACAACTGTGATTTATTTATAACTGTCTACAACAGAACAACAGCTTCAGTGTATTTCCAAAATAACAATGGTCCGATAGATATTGCTTCATATGAGCCGACAGTGTTGTATTGTCAGTTCTATAGACACTATGGTTTATTTTGATGTCTTAAACCACTAATACAAACAGAAATCTGTGATTTTCACCTATAAAAATGCCCTACAATCATACATAGATTGATGGTAGTTGACATTTCCTTTGTATTCAGCGGCACAGTTAATGCCAGCACAGTCAACTGTGAGTGTCTGCTTTCCCACAAAGCTGCCGCTTCCCTCGTCTCTCCGCGCGGTTCGCAGCAACTCGTTGAGCTTGTCTGTTGCTACGGTAACATTGCGTGATCAACCAATCAGCTTCTCGAACAAAACTCAGAGGAGCGTTCGTGAGCCAATCACTGCAGACCGGAAGCTGGGCTCTGAGCCCAGGCGCGCCAGCGCCAATTTTCAAAAACTCGCCAAATTAAATATCACTAACCAGTGGTGTAACGTCGAACAAACAAAATAGCGTGATCAGTTACTTACGATGCACCCCATCTATCTGCACTCCACCACTTCAGTAGACGGCGCCCAGAGAGGTAACTAGTATTCTATAGCTAACAAAGTTAGCACACGTTAGCTGAGAACAATACCAACCTTCCGGCAGGTCCTCCATGCATTCAAACGTCATTTCAAACTGAAACGGATTTCCAAACGGACTCGGGTTGTCCAGCACAGCAACATTTAACACTTGGACCTTGGCCATAGCGGTATTTTCCGACGGACCTCAACCTGGAAAACTAGCTTTTCTCTTACGTGAACAAAGTTTAACAAGTCACTCGTCACTGCACTGTCGCTGTGCTGCCGGCTTGGCCCACACACTTTGGCGTTGTCAGTCTTCCAGTTTGTAAATTAGAGTTTGATTCTTCTATTCTCTGAGAACACAGACATGATCCGGCTACAGCTGTGCTACAGGAAGTACGTTACATCATCTTCTTCGCCGCCTTTATTGCTGACATGCACGCTTCAGCGTGGCGTGCTGCTGCCCCCAATGTTCATTTGTCAAACAACAGGTCAAAATGTTAACGTAAATCCAGAATAGCGGAGGCAGTTATCTGCATACCGGCATGCAGCATATTTACAGATATTTCACTTGTCGTAGAAACTGAAAAACCAGTTCCTGTCTAGTGCAGACGAGAGTATAGCCTACTAGATGACACATTATTCATATTCTCAGTCGATCTATTGATTGTAACCAAGACGTATCATCAGCATTATACAGATATGACTGAGGAGAGACAGTCTCTCCTGATTTTGCTCAAGCTGTTATTCAGTCTTTCTTTTATTGGTCATGATATTTGCTTGACTTAAAATACATTGATGTTGTCTTACTTGTCATACTGCAAAACATCTCAAAGGCCACCGGCACCTACTGCTTAAGCTCCTCCACACATATATCCCATCATTGTGCAGATACATTGTCAACATTCTCAGAAAAACACGTGCACAGAGGATGTTTCAACCCCCCCCCCCCAATCATATTAGCCTCACACTATCTTCCATTTCACTCAGGTGTGTGTTTTGTTTTCATTTAATGGGAGAGCTCCTGAACAACACACCACTGCAGCACCACATACCATTTTCCAGCGTTTTGACCTTATGTGTTGTACATTCCAATGTTAGGTCTTAAAAATTAAACAAGCTGTAACAATACTGCCAAAACCTACCTCAGAAGACCTTTGGTTGTCTTCAGGGTGGGACCTGGAAACAGGGACAGCACCTGGTGGAACGCTTTCATCAAATTCAGAAGCTGGGTGTCTGAGCTGTTAACTGGTTCCTGTTTAAGACTCGCAAGGAATTCTGCGTGTTGTTTCTAAACATCTTCAATATTTTACTTGACCTGCATCATTTTTTAAACAATACCAGAGGCAGCATCATCAGTGTCCAGAGAACATTATCGGCCTTTTTTGCAATGCCAATTTACATATCAAATACCGTTTATGTTGGGGAGTGCTACTGCACATGCGAAAAAGTTGTATAAAGCCATTTGTGGCTCCAGAGAGATTGCCTCAAGTGATGTCACTTGACACAGTGTCGGTTGGTGCTGAAGACTACAAGTCTGCAAACGTGTGGTTACAGATACAAACCCCCGTTTTCAAGTACACCTTTCTGAAAATTCCATAGACCCGAAAGTATAGCGGCTGTTGGAGGCTGTGAGGTCAACTACAGGACCTCAATTTAAAATGCACATCATGAGATAAAGACATTTTACAGAATATGTTATGAGTTCTGCATCCCCTATCTCATTGCAATCAAAGTTTTGCATGATAAGAACAATGCATAATTAATTAACAACAGCATTTTATTTTCTTCAGTTTTGTCACTACAGACAACCAAAGTCTGTGAGCTGGTTGACCATGTCCTCTATACCCAAACAGGTAGGTCTGTGTTCCACAGTCTGACACTCTGCTCCTGTGGGCCAGTACTCAATCCAGGTTGTCTCACCGAGTACATACTGATACCTGAGGAGAGGAAAATGAAAACTACATTAGGTCTTCACATAGCCAGGTATTTGTTCATAGGAAAAGAGAATTATTCAAGGTCACTGTTATAATCCATTCTACAAACTATAACATGTTGGAAATAAATGAAATATTCTATTTTTGCATTATGCTGACCAGTGCACGTGGCGACAGATATTATTTTTGACCTTAAAATTCAGTGGGCCTCTTTGTTTGGTATTTAGCACAAATGTCCTCATTCAAATGAGGCAGTTCAAAGCCAGTTGTTGTTTTTTTTTGTAGTAACTAGGTCTTGGACATTGTGCTGAGAATGAACGAGTGAGAATCAAAGCAATCTGATCTACATTCTACTTCACTTTGCCATTTTGCACATAGAGTCCACAGTTTACGCAGTGATAGGAAGCAGTACAATTGTTTAAATGGTGACAATATTACGAGGGCGACACCACACACAAAGAACAAACTCACAATTTACTCTGTTCGCCTTTGTGAATATCTTTGGATGAACCCATGATAAGGTAGGTTTTGCCTGTTTGCAGATCTAAAGCCTCTCTGCAGTGCAGAAGACTGAGGAATGTCCGTTGTTTGCCCAGAGGACTTGCATCATAACGTCCTGTAATTAATATATATAGCAAGAGAAAAGAATTCAAGAAACAACAACATACAGCATTGCTGTAATAGTCAAAGACATTCTGCATCAAGTCATGCATAAATGGGTTCAAACTGTTCTGCCTGTCTGGAAACACAATCTGGAAGATTGTTATGTCACTTTTAAATCTCTTTAAGAAACATTACTGTAGAGAAA
>JAVQJF010017136.1:0-19393 GCA_036023855.1 Gadopsis marmoratus | reverse complement strand
AGAAACACACACACACACACACACAGAGACACACACTAACATGGAATGAACTGGCAGAAAACGATGTTTGGAAACCAGTGTTTCCTTTCTTGGCTTCACTCATTCGTGTGTGTGTCTCTGTGTGTGTGTCTCTGTGTGTGTGTGTCTCTGTGTGTGTGTGTGTTGCAGCTCGTCCTCCTCGGACCTCTCTCACCAGGAGAACTCGTCCCAGTTGAACCCAGAGCAGCCCGGCAACAAGACGGAGGCTAAAACCAGTTTCAAGTAAGTTAAGCAGTTGAGCCGGACCGTACTGGGATGTATGGTAACCATGGTAACGAGGCTATGGCAACCACGATGCTGCAGATGAGCGTTGACATGTTGCTGTCTCCGCAGTAACAGATGAGTCTGGTCTGACTGGTGTCCATGTTGGTTTTGCCAGTTTAATGGCTTCATCGTCAGCTGTCTGAAACTCCTCTGGATCACTTCTGGATTGTCTTTACATCAAGTCTGGATCTGTTCTGGATCGATTCTGGATCGATTCTTTGTTTTTTCTGGATTTTCTTCCACATTATTTTATGTTCATTCAGCTGTGATTGTAAATGTTTTCGATTTTCAGTTAGACAAAAACATTGAAGAACAACTGCTGCCTGTCTTTGTCTGTATGTTTCTGTCTGTTTCTGTCTCTCTGTTTCTGTTTCTCTCTGTTTCTGTTTCTCTCTGTTTCTGTCTGTTTCTGTCTCTCTGCTTCTGTCTCTCTCTCTGCTTCTGTCTCTCTCTCTGTTCCTGTCTGTCTGCTTCTGTCTCTGTCTGTTTCTGTCTGTCTGCCTGTCTGTCTCTATGTCTGTCTGTCTCTGTCTGTTTCTGTCTTTCTCTCTCTGTTTCTGTCTGTCTGCCTGTCTGTCTCTATGTCTGTCTGTTTCTGTCTGTTTCTGTCTCTCTCTCTGTTTCTGCCTGTCTGTCTGTCTCTCTCTCTGTTTCTGCCTGTCTGTCTGTCTGTCTGTTTCTGTCTCTCTCTCTGTTTCTGTCTGTCTGTTTCTGTCTGTTTCTGTCTGTTTCTGTCTGTCTGTCTGTCTCTCCATGATAGCATCATGAAGTTTTTGTCTGTTGCTCTAATCTTTCTCTCTCCCTCGTCTTTTCTCTTCCTCTCGTTCCTCCCCCAGCTCTGGGGAGGCTGACCTGCTCTTCTGGTGAGTACATGTCTTTCCTCCTCCTCCTCCTCCTCCTCCTCCCCTTTCCCCTCCCCCTCCTTTAATATGCAGTTTGAGCGTCCAATCAGCATCCAGCTGCTGTCTGAGCACAGGATAATAGGAGTGTGTTTGGGTTCTCCAGGTTAAACTGTGTGTGATGTTGTTATGGTGATCCTGGTTTTGGGGGGGGGGGTTCTGTGTGCTCCTGAGAAGAAGGCGTCTCAGGAGTCCAGGTCCAGGTGAGACGGACTGTGTCCCTCTCTGCTGTCTCACGGCTGAAATGTGTCAACTCATTTAGAACTCGGTTCTTTCTGCTCCAACGTGTCGCTCCTCTGTTCATAAACTCTAAACCTTCTGAGGGGCTAACCCGACCCAGGTGGACTACAAACTGAACTGGTGCAGGTTGGGGGTGTGTGTCCTGCTCAGCCCTGTGTTGTGTCTCTGCAGCCCGGAGGACTGTAATGTAAATCTGGACAAGCCGGTTCTGAGGAGGTTTGAGTAAGTACTGCCGCAGCCCCACTGCATGCTGGGAGCTGTAGGGAGGACGGCCGGGCTCTGCTGCTTCTGTGTGTGTGTGTGTTTGTGTCACAGAGAAGCAACACACTCGAACTGACCTCGTGCAGAGATCTTCCTCCCCCTCTCTGTCTCCTGGTCCTGGTCCTGGTCCTGGTCTGGGCATATTGTCCTCCTGCGGTTCAGTAGACTCATAAACTTTAACTGTGAGATTTTTTTGGGACGCTGCTGCAGCCACTAAACACAGACAGGACAATACAGAGCTCTATGGTCCCTCAGACCTGGACCAGGTCCACCTCCAAAATGACCATACAGGACTGGACTGTGAGATGAGATGCAGTAATTCTGAGATATTTTGAGATTTTCATTCTCCTTCATACTCGTCGTCACTCGGAGGGAAACCGGACAGTACAAAATGAAACTGTCCGGTTTGGTTAATTCTGAGTTTACCACCACCTTATTAAAAATGCTGCTCACACCTTAATAATACTACTACTAATAATAATAATAAATAATAATAATCCAACTGTATAAATGGATGTAAAGATAAAATATAAATGACATTGACTGATGTATATTTTGCTGTTGATTTCTTTATATGCATGTAGGACTTTTAACTTTAACTTAAGTTAAACAATGAGTAAATCTTGTTTGCCCCCCCCCCCCCCCCAAATATGTGTAAATATCTCGGCACTGACCCGACCGACGTCTAAAGAACAGACGATACTTAATAATTAATCTGTAAAGATGAAAAAAATTGGAAATAGTTAATAAACGTTTATTACTTAAAACTATTTTAGTGTAAATTACAATAAGTCTCACATGCAAAAGCCCTCCCCCCCCCCATCCCCCGGATTATTTCCTTACAGTCCCGAACATGTATGAATAATAACTGAAACGCTGTGTGACATATTAAAGTCATAAATCTGAGCTTGTTGTTTTGAGGACTTTGCAGCTTCAGGGGGGCGGCTGGTGGAGGGGGGGTGCTGGTGGGGGGGTGCTGGTGGCTGGTGGGACCCTGCGGTCCTGACCCGTGTTTTGTTGTTCTCGGTGGTTGCTGGGTGGAGTCTGTGTGGAGCTGCTCTGGTTTTTGGGATTTGCGGTGAAGAATAAGATGAAATTGTCGTGTTTCGTTCTGCTGACTGAAGTGATTTTGAATGTTTGTGTGTCCGTCTGCTTTCACATGCTGTCGACACAGTTCCTGTAAAACTCTGCCGCTCTCTACATTCAGTGCTGGTTGGAGAATGAAGCTGAGGTTTAATCGCAGCATATGATCAGACTCACGTCCTGCCTCAGAGAGTTCAGGACGTCCTGCTCCATCATGATTATTAAAAACTCCATCAGTGAAGCAGGAAGTGAATAAATGAACTGAAAGTCAGATGATGATGATGAAGCAGCAGCATGTGAAAGTGATGCCTGTTTAGAGTCCCAGATGTCTGTCCCTGCTGCGTGTCGGCCATGTTGGCTCCTTCTCACCTGGCTTCCTGCCCCCCCCCCGCAGAGACACCTTCCTGCGCAGCCTGGCAGCCACACAGTGGGAGAAGAAGAGGAGAACCAAACACCTCAGCCAGTCTGTGCTGTCCTCGTTTGATGATGTCATGACCCCGGAGGAGGGCGGCGGTGTCCCGGCTGAGGAGCCGTCACGTGACGGTAAAAACCTTTAGAGTCGCTGCCTGATTGCAAAATAACAGACTGATAACAGACACATTCATTCAGATACACAAAGGATCAATATACTGTTGTTTCTCACACACTCCTCTGTGTGTGTGTGTGTGTGTGTGTGTGTGTGTGTGTGTGTGTGTAGTCTCCACATCCAGCAGTTGGGACCCAAACGGACCCTCAGACTCCCAGAGTGACCCAGGTCAGAGACTAGTTACCCACAATCCTGCTCTCTCTTGTTCACTGCGCCTCCTCTAATATTTCCTCCTCAGACCTTCACAAAACACCTTTACTGATTAACTTGCTATAGATGACATCATGTGTCATCTCCACGGTGACTGGACAGTCTAAGATGAATGGATATACAGGAGTGGAAGACTTAAATCCATTCAGTTGAACTTAATTTAGACCGATCTTTTATATACAGTGTAATAGTAGCCCATTGTATCTGTCATTAGGAAACATATCTTTATCCTTGGCCATGAAATCAGCTTTATGCATGTATTTACAAAACCGTATTTTCTCAGATAGCAGCCGCAGCATTTATTTAGCTGAACTTCAGAAGGTACCAGGCCTTTATCTGAAGCAGGCTTGTATTGGAGGCAGGCCTTTGTTTCTAATTCCCTCTGTTTGAATTGGTCATATTTTAATACAAAGCCTTGTTTTGATTCGCCCCCGTTTGCCCTGTTAAAGTTACTGCATCAGGCTGTTACTCAACACTTCCTGTATCGGTTTCAAATTAAAAGCCTTCTAGTGTTTCAATGGACAGAAACCCTTAATTTCTTAACAAGGCTTTTATTGTGTAACATTTGCAGGAAACGTGATGTAAAAAACAATTGACTTGCAAAGTTCCGGTACTGCACTTGAAATATAGCAGCTGCCATCTTGTGGCGTTTGTAAGTTACTACAACATCCAGTTGTAAACATACGCCTGCAGTGACTGAAATCAGACAACAACACTTTAGATGAGTAATCCAGAACAACAGTGTTGAAAAAGGCGTGATTATGTTCAGTTTATTTAATTAAAGCGATGGAAATATACTTCGTTAGCTGGCAGCACATAATCTGACAGCCAGCAGGAGTTTATTCAATTTTATTTATATAGCGCTATATCATAAGAGTTATCTTATAGTATAGTATATCTTATATATATAATTAGACTACTGTTCAAACTTAGATTACTGTTACAGCGCTTTGGGAACCGTTTCGGTTGAAAAGCGCTATATAAGAAAGAGTCCATTTACCATTTATAGCACTTGTTAATATAGAGCAAGTCTAGAGCAACTTTGTATGTATAGACCCAACATTTCCACCATGAGCAGCACTAGGAGACAGTGCCAACACTGCCTTTTAATCCAGCCTTGTTTCTTCCCCGGGATATATTTGTTTGTGTTGATCACAGCTGAAATACTTTGAGTTAAACTGAGGAGGACATTTGGTTTGCAGGCAGCCATTAAACACACAGGTTGCTGAGTTGACAATAAAGAACCCAAGCTCAGCCAGGACCTGATGTAGCTACAGCAGCAGGTGTTATGCTGTGATTTCAGGGGCTTCAAAGTTTCCTGACCTGAATCAGCTGCTGCTTTTAATCTGAAAGGATGTTTACCAGACTTCCTGTCTGTCTGCAGCATCTTCTGTGCAGCGGCCGTGCAGCACTCTGTCCAACGACAAGAAGTTTCTGCTGGACATGCTCTACTCCAAGACCTCCACCACTGGGCCTCTGAACCCGACTGCTGCAGCTCCCATCACCACCGAGGAAGAAGGGAGCTTCGTGCCCGGTGAGAAAGCTGCTGTCTGAACGGAGGTCTCACTGGTTTGAAACATAGATGATAACGTAGACTATAAACTGATTAAATGAAGAGGATTTCTTAGAAAAGGCCTTTAAAATGTACTTTTACAGTTTCCTCCTGTACCTTCTAGAGTTTCTTCTCTTGATTAAAAAGATGCCACTTTTAAAAGACGTCTGGAACTGGAACTGTTGGCGTGTACAATCAGCCCTTTGAACAGCTGACTGTCTCTGGTCTGAGTTGTTGGTTCTGGAAACTCTGGCAGAGTGAGAGCTCTGTGTTTTCCTCCTCTCAGGTGGAGAGCTGGGCGGTCGGGGTCGTGTGTTGGACCGTCTGTCCAGCTTCACAGCGCGCTCGGTCGAGCCGTCCAGCCCCAGTGAGAGCAGCGCCTCCCGCAGGGCGGAGCTGGAGGGGCTGGAAGGCTCCGCCCAGGCAGCTCTGGCCCGGCTGGCTGAAGAACAGCAGGTACCTTATTTGTCTGTTCTTCATTGGGTCTTTATATGTGATTACTGACCTGACTAGTTACTGTTGCTATGCTGTGATTGGACACTCAGTGTTTGGAGGAGGGGCTTAGTGAATATATATAATAATATAATGTGATGTATGAAATGTATATAAAACCTCCCTGATCATCACCATCAGAACCGTCACCTCCGGCAGCAGAGCAGCATCGACATGGAGAGCCTCGCCTGCCGCCTGGAGACCATCCAGATGACCCCGCTGGGCCCCGCCGACGCCTGGGAGCAGCTGCAGCCGAGTGCCGCCGCCCTGCGCATCAAAGACCTGGACTTCTCCGACCTGCTGGACGAGGAGGACGTCGACGTCTTGGACATGGACATGTTTGCCTCCTCCTCCTCCCCTTGCTTCTCTGGTATCGCTCCTCCTCCTCCTCCTCCTCCCCCCCCAGGCCTTGCTCCTCCTCCTCCTCCCCCTCCTCCACCCCCTCCTCCACCAGGGGGTCTAGCCCGTCCCCCACCTCCTCCCCCCCCACCAGGTGCTGCTCCTCCTCCTCCTCCCTCGGCAGCATCCTCCCAGAAGAAGAAGACGGTGAAGTTGTTCTGGAAGGAGCTGAAGCAGGCAGACGGCCCACAGAAGTGCCGGTTTGGTCGGGGGACGGTGTGGGCGTCTCTGGACAAGGTGGCGGTGGACACCTCCCGACTCGAACACCTGTTTGAGTCTAAAGCCAAGGAACTGCCTGTTGCCAAGGTAACCAGGCCTGCTTAACTGTGAGGACTACTAACGGATGCATTGTGGGAAGCACTGAATGCAGATCCTTCTCGCCCCCTACAGGCCAGCGTGTGAGCTCTGCTGAAAGACGTCTGATCATTATTACCAGCCACAGATGTTCTGATATGACATGCTGGCCAATAACTAAGAGATCAGACATGTTTGAGCAAATGAAGGATCCTTAATATTTATGTTAAAACATGAATATCAGCTGATGGATTTCTGTTATAGCTGTATTGTTTGTGTGATGCTGTGGTCAGGCTGGCAGATTTAGCTGGGATTGTTTAGATCAGGTTGCCAGGGTAACAGCAGGATGTTTGATGTGATTCTGATGTTGACATATTATTGACAATGGTTATTTCCTGTGCATTTGATGGTTAGTACGCATTTTGACTTGATATTTGTGTGTGCAGAAAGGACCGGAGACAAAGAAGTCTGAGATTCTGGTTCTGGACTCGAAGAGGAGCAACGCCATCAACATCGGTATGACTGTCCTGCCGGCTGTCCACGTCATCAAGACCGCCATCCTCAACTTCGACGAGTTTGCCATCAGCAAGGAGGGTATCGAGGTAAAGAGCACTTCATGTCAGCAGAGGGCGCTGTGGTGGCCTGCTGACAGCAAGATGAAGATGTAGATGGATCACAGCGATGATCTTTGCATGTTTAGACTGTAGTAGACTAGCAGGGACAGACTGAACCAGACTGAGCTGACCCCCCTCTGTCCTGAGCAGAAGATCCTGACCATGACCCCCACAGAGGAGGAGAAGCAGAAGATCCAGGAGGCTCAGCTGGCCAATCCTGACGTCCCTCTGGGCTCGGCCGAGCAGTTCCTGTTCAGCCTGGCCTCCATCAGCGCCCTGACCTCCCGCCTGCAGCTCTGGGCCTTCAAACTCAACTACGAGGCTCTTGAGAAGGTAACACACACACTCTGACCGAGGATCTGGTTCTCATACTGTGAACGAGGAAATGGAAACACTGAGTAACAGGTTTTGATGATGTGTAGAAACAGGATGTAGAGACTGTGAGTGTGTCACCCCCTGCAGGAGATCGCAGAGCCGCTGTTCGACCTGAAGCTGGGCATGGAGCAGCTGGCCTCCAACCAGACCTTCAGGAGGATCCTGGCGACGCTGCTCGCCATCGGAAACTTCCTCAACAGCTCCAACGTGAGCGCACAGACACTCCTCTGCACACCTGAGCCACCTGATTACTGATGAAGGTCGTGCCTGATAGAAATACACATAATACCATGAAAACACACTGTAAGCAATGAGGGGCCTGCAGTTACTCCCGTTACCTGATGATGGCAGTAGTTATTACTGCTGTCATCAATTCGAACAGAAAACACAAATAATATGATCACACATAACAGAACAGAATCAAAGTCATAATCAACATCTTCTCTGAGGCTTCATCTTCTGCCGGCCTCCTGTCCACAAGACTGCGTCTCCTCTCTGTCTGTGGACAAGTTTCATTCACAACACAAGACAGGAGGTCTGTCGTCCGTCCTACGGGAGCCTAGAGTTCCGTTTAATGTGTATTTATTGTTCTGATCACAGATTAGATATTGATTTATCAGCGTGTGGAAGAGGAACAGACCGCAGCAGCTGAACTGATAAACCTGTTGTTTCTTTAAACACGGACAGCTGAGCTTCTGTTTCCACACTGCAGCTGTAACTGTGTGTGTGTGTTCAGGCTAAAGGCTTTGAGCTGGGTTACCTGGAGAAGGTGGTGGAGGTGAAGGACACGGTTCACCGTCAGTCCCTGCTGCATCACACCTGCAGCCTGGTGGTGGAGAATTACCCAGAATCCTCTGACGTCTACTGCGAGATCCCGGCCATCACCCGCTCCGCCAAAGTACGACTCTATTCTGCTCTGTTGTAACTCCACCTGTCTCGCACACCGCTGTGCCGTGAAGGAGACAGGTGGTGACCAGGTGAGTTGTTCTGCTTCCTCCAGGTGGACTTTGAGCTGCTGTCGGAGAACCTGGTGCAGCTGGAGAGACGCTGCAAAGCGTCATGGGACAACCTGAAGGTGGTGGCCAAACATGAAACCAAAGCGGTGCTGAAGAACAAGATGACGGACTTCTTGAAGGACTGCACGCAGAGGATCATCATCCTGAAGGTGGTCCACAGGAGGGTCATCAACAGGTACACACACACACCTTGCATACAGATACGTAACACCTTCACACTGTTGGATGATGGACAGTAACCCCCCCCCCCCAGGTTCCACTCCTTCCTGCTGTTCCTGGGTCAGCCATCCTCCTCGGTTCGAGACATTAAGGTCACCAGTTTCTGTCGGATCATCAGTGAGTTCTCTCTCGAGTATCGCACCACCAGGGAGCGAGTCCTCACCCTCAAACAAAAGCGAGCCGCTCACAGAGAGAGGACCAAGACCCGGGGCAAGATGATCACAGAGGTAAACCTCCGAGGTCACAGCAGCAGCATGACCTGATTCTAATGATTATTATACTGCATTACAGATGATATGTCCGGTCGAGGCAGATGACGCTCACCCAGAGCCTGGTTCTGGTTCTGGTTCTGCTCGAGGTTTCTGCCTGTTAAAGGCAGTGTTTCCTTGCCACTGTCTCCTAGTGCTGCTCCTGGTGGAAATGTTGGGTCTATACATATAGAGTCGGTCTAGACTTGCTCTATATTAACAAGTGCTATGAGATAACTCTGTTACGATATAGAGCTGTAGAAATAAGAATGAATTGAATTGAATTGCTGCACGAGGGACACCTTTGATCGAGCTACATTACAATGTATGAAGGATATTAGGGCTGCACCTACTGATTTCCTTGAATAGTGGTTTCGTTTATATAATGTCAGAGAATCGGGTAAAATGGCCAGAGTCCGTCATGCTCCTACCTCCCGGGGCAGCTCTGAGAGGAAGTTCTCGTCGGCAGCGAAGGTCCTCAGGCTGTGCAGGTATCCGATGGTGGGAGGCAACGACTCCAACTCATTACAACTACAGTCCAACTCCTCCAACAGAGACAGACTGGGTGAAAGGAACAGAGGCAGAAAGGAAGAGATGCAGAGAAAGAAAGGAAATGATTCTGCAAGCTGCAACATCTCTGCTGCAGCCTTAGATTACTTTAAAGGATAAGGGCGACGCTACCCTTGATTTTTCCTGCTGTCAACAAATCCTGTGAAAAGACTGAACCACGAATGAATTAATCCTTCCATCAAATGGCCAAAAGCCTGACACAACTTACTCCTCTGTGTCGACAGAGCCCCATAGTTAGTGGTGAAAACGCAGCAATGGGACAAATGCTGCACTGAGTGACGAGTTCCTTCAGTATCATGAAGAAACACACTGTAGTTTATTTTGAGTCAAATCACAGGAAATGGAGGTGAAAAAAGTCCCAAAGTTCCTGCTGTTATAAACTACAGTGTCCTGCTGTTTAACCAAACTACTGAGGATTTTCTTTCATTTTTCACCTGTTTTTAAAGATTTAGGTCTTCGGTAGGACCGAATGGGCTTCTGACATCATGGGGACGTGGCACAGTGTCGAGAGAAGGACTAACACAGTGCTGGTTTTGGTCCTTTTCGTGGGATTTGATGACAATAATAAAAAACATAGAACCACACCAGCCTTATCCTGTGACACGTTACGATAAGAAGGTGACAACTTGAAAGGGGAGCGTGTTGAGAGAAGGTAAAGATCATCACATTGAAGCATCATCCAATTGTTCAATCAGCACGTCAATAAATATATTTATTTAAATAAGACTCAACCAAACCAATCTTGGTTTGGTGTTACCTACATTCATTTGGTCTCAACAGTCCTCTCTTTCCCAATTTCTCCCCTTTGATGTCCCAAATTTTTCAACCTGGATCTCAACTTCTCCACTCAACCAAGACTCACAGTAACCCCCCCTCACTGCCACCACTGGCCTGGCAGCATGCTAACAGCAGGCTAATGCTAATGAGACAACAATTTCACGTTAATATACTGTCACTGTTAACACTGCATTAGTCTGCTATTATTATTCCCAATGGACTGTGACCATCTGGGCCACCATACGGTCTGACAGGAGAGAGGAGCAGCGCAGTTTAATATCCTATATGAAGATAAAAGGCAAGGTTACACTTATTATTTTCTTCTTAGCACTGTTTGCACGTTCTGCTTAAGAAATGAAAATGTCTCCTACTTTGCCCGACAAGAATGCAGCGCTGCGGTTGAGTGTGTCAAACGTGACTTTTTAACAGCCCTCCTAAGATTATTTGGCTGCCATCTGCCAGCCAGCTCCGTAATCCTACACCCAGCGACAGGCGTCGCGAGGAAACACAGTCGCTCGGTCGCTCGCCACTAGGTCACTTCAAGACACAAGCTTCGAGATTAAAACCTCCCCTCGTGTGGGGAGCACTTAAACCCTGCTTGCACACTCATTTTAAGTCCCGTCTGGTTGAGCGTATCGGCTAAATGAGCAAAAATGTAGTTGAGTTAAATGTAGCAGCCGTGACAACTGACACAGTAAGTAACACAGACTGTGGCAGTAGGAGAACCTTTTCACATTTCAGTCTATACAGCTACCTGGTCTAGATATACATATACTGTACTGTATATATACATGTACATTTGGCCTTTTTCATAGTTGTAATATAGTAATTTAAAGATTAAGGGCTGAAAGTGAAACATAAGACTTTACGTGCTCTTTCTGTGAACGTAACTACAATAGAAAACTAACATTGCTTATTCATTTCTATTTACTCTACAGACTATAGGCTGAACAACAATACAGACAGTAATAAGTACAGTAACGTATCCACTGATTCAGCTCTGTGTATATATACAGTATGTATCCTATTGTTCTGAAGCAGCTAGAGGGGAAAACAATGTAGTATTTGTTGAGGTACAGGCATAAATTCTGCAGATACACTCGCTTATTATTACACTTACACTAACATAAAATAACAACTTATTTAGGAATCTAGATTTGTCCCATGTAGAAATACAGGAGATAAGATGACATTCATCATCAGTAAACAACACTTAAAAACTAAGAGGGGTAAGAAAAGGAACTTTTGAGCTGTTTCTTGGTTAAATCAGAGGGGAAGCAATGGATCTACAGTACTACTTATTGAGGCTAAAACCCGGGATTTGTTCAGGAAGACAAAATGTTTTCAGAGCGTTCAGATACAAATGTGTTGCAAAGAGTCCAGTATGTGGTAATGAACGTTAAATAGTTCAGTCCTTTTTAAAACGTAATCCATCACAGATTGACTGATTCATTAGCGACATGATCCAAGTTACTACTCAACTGATTTCAAACAGCAAAACAGAACAGAATCAATTCATTCAAACTCAAATTTCATTTCATTTAATTTGATTTGGGAAGAAAGACAATCCAATCAACAACCAATCAACATCAGATCCTGGAGTCAAACAGACAGGTGAGCAGAAATCCATGCTTATAAAGCTAAAATCTCCAAAGTATACAGAAACAAAAAGACTCAGTACCTCTGAATTCAGAATGAGTTTGCTTTCAAAAATGCTTCAGAAGCAGCTAATCTGATTGCTGTGATTGAATCTGGACTGTGATGGATTACACAAAAATTATTCTAATCAAATTAGTGTAATAATTTTACATGCAATCATTTCCGTCTCGACTCTGTAGGCTCCAGCAGGGCTGGTACAGTACAATTCAATTCAATTCAATTCAATCCAGAATGTAGATTTTATTCAAATGTTAAGTCCAAATGTTGAAAAAAGCTTGGGAGGCATACGTGGAGATAAAGTACGTTGATCACGTTGTGCCTTGAAACTGAATTAACGTTGATGTTTGCATGTAATTTGCATGAATTCAAGACGTGTCCCACGGCCATCGTGTGTTTGCATCTGGGACGCAACTGAACGTCTATCTGTCTCTGAACGCACCCCTGGATCCAGTAGGCTGATGTTACTCACCCTTGCTTTGGCTTCGCACTAACGCCACGGCAACGCAGCAAACACAACACACAGAACCCCCCAATCATCAGCCAGCATGACAACACAGCAACTAGCAGTAATAAACAAGGAAAACAACAACCCACCAAAGATAAAACCTGCTGAAAATCTAAACTGACAGAATACTGTTGATGGTAAAACAAAAGTCTACCTTAATATTTATTTTTTTCTTTTTGTGCATGAGAGAGTGTGTGTGTGTGTTTATTACCTCCCGATGGTGTTAGGCAGTGAGGTCAGCTGGTTGTCATCTACCTTCAATGTTGTCAGCTTCTTCAACATTCCTACACAATATTTGCAAACACACACACACACACATTGCAGTTATTTACACTTTAAATAAATACACACGTCTGAAATGCCCTTTTTTTAAAAAGTACTTACCAACAAAAGAAGCACAGAGTTCCTGATATTCTGTATTTTTCTCTTTGTGAAAACATCCCATGAAGAGAACAAAACTAACAATGATCGGATCCTACTAACTAGTATTGTCTGTTTATATTGATTATTCTCCTTTACCATAGAGCTCCAATCAGAACCAGCAACGATTAAAAACCCATCTATTAGCCACTCGATTGAACTGGGCTATGTTTATTCTGCAGTTTATCCCATCCTGTTGCTGTAAACATCCCCCAACAGATCAAATATATACTGTTAAGAGTCTGAAAATAGTCGCAAACAAGTGCAAGATTTATTCCTATGTGAGTATAATTTGCTAAAATCTACACATGTTTTAGCAAATGACCATTTATGAATATGTGTCCTCTTTTTGAAGATGAACGTCTTCAGGAATCAATGTGTGCGGCGCCAAATGCAACACACAGGATGGAGAGGTCAGAAACAGACGAGAGACGGACTGACGCCTAACTGGTTTTTGTCTTTTCATGGGATTTGCTGCCAGTAGGAGAAGTAAATAACCAGTCTCACCTGGGACGGTCCCAGTACAGCCAAAGGTCTACTGCACAGCCCCTTCAGGGATTAAATAGGTGGGGAAGAGTCTGTGAGTGTCTTTGTGTGTGTACCTATAGTGTCAGGGAGGTGCTGCAGCATGTTGGAGGACAGCAGCAGGTCTTCTAAGGCCTCGCAGCCTGAAATATCCGTGTCCAACGTCTCAATGCGGTTCTTGGCTAAGTCCAAGTACCGCAGCTGACGAAGTTTTCCTATTGACTGCGGCGGCGAGGGCGAGAGGGGAGAAAGGAACAAATGAAGAAGAAAAGTGTAATTCAAATATCTCCGGTGCTGCTTTTGTTCCCCCGTCCCACTGCAAGAGCTGAAGGTGTCAGTGTTCTTACCCCTGGTATAGACTGTAGGGAGTTGTTATCCAGCCACAGCTCTCTTAGGTTGTGGATCTGTTCCAACACCTCCGGCTAACATGCAAACAGAGGAATCAGCACGTACTTACTACACCCAAGCCAACAAATATACAATATGCAGATAATAATATGAAAACGAGTGAATCATTCATTAAAATCAAAGAACACGGTCTTAGCTGCGAACATGTACACATCCAACAAAACAACTTTAGTGCATCTTTTTTGGCGTAAATAAAGAAAAGCAGAGTGGGTGAGACTGGCAATCTGTCCCTCCATGCTTTTTCTCTCTTGGCAGGAAGGAGACCGTACAGCCAGCCTACTCCTGTCATGGCCGACTTCCTGTCTGACCCCTCCCTCCGTTAGCCTCCATCCAGCCCTCTCATCCTCCATCATGTCGCTGTGTCCAGCTGAAGGGTAGTAGGCTGATTTGCTGCAGAGGATTCACCATATGCCACATTGAGTCTTGAAATGTGAACTTTAAAAGGAGGTGGCCCCCCCCCTCAAAACAGGACACAGCATGTGCGCCTCTGTTTGGATTCCGCCTTCTGTCCCTTCACCTTTTCCCCTTCATGTCATTGCAAATAAATATGGTCCAACTGGTAAATGCACATTTCACTACTGAAGACATTAACGTCTGAGCTTCCTGCGATTAAACGTATATTTAACTTGAGTCTTGCAGGACAGGACCGCAGTCAGTCTCACCACGTCAGAGAATTCATTGCTCCCCAGATCCAACCTCTCCAACTGTGTCAGTCTGTGGATGGACCTAAGAGGAGAGACTACATTGATTACACGCTGACAGAAAAGCATACCGGGTCAATACACACTTTAGCATTTTAACACTTTCTAATAACTCTTATGTTTTGAATTTTTATTTTTAAATGATAACTTTGACTCTATTTTTAATTCTTAGTATTTATTGCATGCTAGCATTTTAGCACAGCCTTGTGAATGTGCATTTCACTGCAAATTACACATGCTAATATTGCTGTTATACGTTGTTGTGTGTTTCTGCTTTGCTGATTGGTTCCCACAGTCTTCTGTTTACTGTGGCTCTGCTTTGCTTTAACTTAAATGTAGCATCCACAGAGCGGCCGCGGCTAATTTCTATTGACGACGCATGCAAATTTAGAAATTCAGGGAGAACAAGAGATCAAGTTTTGTATTCAAGCAAAGTGCAAACGCATGTTGTGTCTGCAAACGGGTCAAGTTGCTCTTATAGTTTGAATAAAGATACGGTTAAAGAATCAAAGCCAAGAAATGACAATATCAAATGCTATGTCTGCTCTACTAACTGCACAGAAATAGTATTTACAAAGGATTCATTTAAAGCATGTTTTCTTTAGGCTGTGGCAGGCTAGTGTCTGATCCCATCGCACGGGGAGACTTTTTCGGACACACGCCTGTGTGTGTTTCCCTGAGTGATGTTCACTAACTCTGCAGCCTTCATTTCCCAGGTTTTCTATCTTTTCATTTACATTGCAAACGCATTACTGATGCTTTTTGCTTGCTTTAACTCAGGTTAGCTAGTTGTAAGGAAGTGGAGTGATGTTAAAATCAAAGGGAAAAAGCTTAACTAGTGATGCTCACAGCTTCACTTTGGATTCGAGTCAAAGTGTCTCATACATGTTGATTAGGAAGCACTTCAACAACCAGCACTTGCTCACAGCTAAAGGAGGACTGTGCACTGGTAGTCGCACTCGTAAAACAAAAAAGCAGTATCATTGGCATCACAATCCGCTGTAGTTAAAACCACTGTTACGCTTCTCTACCATTAAGGTGCAGTTGCTATAATGTGCATATGAACACAGGGGTGGATTCAGCTACATTACGTTAAACAGGGAACATTTGAACACATTGCCGTTATAACAGGCTTCATCGGTTTTCAACTGCACCTGCCAGGGATAAATATAGTTTAAATGTGGACACCTGGGTCGGCATGCATACACTCAGTGACATCGTGAAGCATCTGTGTGCACCTAGTGGCGTGTAAAGAATCACATTTTGTGCCTTCCTTTCTTGTTTTTCTGTCTCTCTCTCTCTCTCTCACACACGCATACAAATGGTGGCTTGTCTTACTTTGGCATGGTTTTCAGGTGGTTCTCTCTCAGCTCCAGGATCCGTAGTTTGGAGAGTCTGAAAAACAGATGGCACATAAACCAAAACTTAATTTACTGAATTAATTCCCTCCGTCAATTGCAACAATTGTTTATAACATAACATGGGGAAGAAATCAGCCCCATTTTTTTTTCCCACATTAAAATTGCAGGTCTAAAGATAAAGGGAGTCAGATTGTTAAGCTAACTGAGGGAAATTTATGATTTGTGACACTGGGTTTTATAAACAGAATTGACGTGACTCATCTTCACTTTATCTTTCACTTTTACTGATAATAATGACACGTAATAACTGTAATGTTTGAGTACCAAAAATTGCTCCACATCGTTACAGATGATCACCACCATGGAGATGTTTCCATTTAGACTAACAATAACATCATCATTTGCAAAACAGCAACAACAACTTGTTCAAGCCTCAGGAATATCGGGAATGCTCGGCTTCTCTAAATAATTCAAACATATTTAATTATGTGCAGTGCATATAGTAGAAAGGCTGAATTAGAATCTCTGGAGTCTGAAATATGGAAAAAAAAAACAACAAACGAAAAAAACCCACACCCAACAAACGACGAGCATCAGTTTACCTGCCAAAGTTAGCCGGCAGATACTCCAAGAAGGCATCATTTAAGAAGAGCTGGGTCAGATTCAGGAGCTGCGTAAAACCATCTGGGAGTCTGGGACAGGAGAAAGAAAATGAGAACATATGCAAAAGACAGAACAAGAAAGAGGAAAACAAAGTGTGCGTGTGTTCTTGAAGGGCCTCAAAGGACTAAAACATGCACATTGTTCCCATAACAACCCTGTAGAAACCGCTAACTGCTGCTAGTCTGCAGATGACTCATTCCCCACACACACACAGTAAAAGAAGCATTTCTGCCTGCAGTAAACCGTGTGGTTGAGTCCAGTTGTGCTTCATGGACATTACACCGCCAACATGAAAACAGCAATTACTAGCACAACACCTGATGCTCCAGTAGCTTAATGGAAAACAACACCAGCACTTTACTGTAGCAATTACATCTTCTATTGTCTAGCTATAGCTGAGCCAACAGGAAATATAAATACGGTTGCATGGCAGTATAGGGTCCGTGGATGCAGCCAAGAATTATAAAATATTTAGCGCCTCTGTGGTGCAACAAACGCATGGACTGGAATGCATAAAAGACAAAGGAAACTGAAAAACAGGAACAGTGTCGGTCTCTTGACACTGGGCTGTAACATGGAGAAATCTGCTCCAATACATGGAAACATGGATCAAACAATCCATTACATCTGGAACTGAGTCCAGGTCCACTCCAAATGGTTGCTATCAACAAAACACGGAACACCTTCAGCAGAAAAGGGTTCAACAGACAAGAGCTGCCATTGTACAAACTTTGGATGCTGCTAAAAACAACACAACTCCAAATCACAGAAACACCAATTCGCATGGATCGTGGACTAACATCACCACATGACCTCTGTGTTTGGCAAAATATGGTAGGTAACATGCAGTGGACTTTATTCTTTATAAATTATGGACATGGCACAATCACAGAATCATCTCCCAGGAAATGCTGGTTCCACTGGAATAGGGCTTAAGATGTGTTACTCCAAGGTGTATGTTAGTGTCTTACTTGGTGATAGGGTTGACACTGGCCTCCACCACAGACAGGCCTTTACAGCATTTTATATTGTCTGGAAACTCCTGGATACCTGTAAGAGAGAGACACAGAGTGGGGTGTGTTCTTGTTAAGGCCGGGAATCGTTATCTACTTTGAGTTTTGTGCCGTATTTTGCTTATAGAGGGGATTCTTACCGTTTTTACTGATGTCCAGCTCTTTGAGGTTAACCAAGCTGGCGATGGTGGTGGGCAGGTTGGACAGGTCGTTATCGGGCATGCTCAGCTTCTTCAAGGCCTGGCAGTTGAAGAGTTGCTATAGGAACACAGAGGGGAATCAATGGAATATTATAGTCTGTTGGCAAAATCACACAGAACCTTAGCAGAGAGGTACGGATGTCCGCTGGAGGCATGCACCACTTAATGTTGTGGAAAAGCAGTGCCATTTTAGCTGACTGTTCCTATGAATAATGCAGAATTAATCTCCTACATACGGCGGCCCTCAGGGACAAAACACATCCCAGAGTGAAAACAAAAAACATTAAGAGAAATGTGCCCTAAATAGAAAATGCTGCAAATGCCAACACATATATGTGAAAGCGCATAAAAAGTGTTTAGAATACAGAAATGCTATACTGTAAGTGTCAAAACACAGACTACAGACAAAAGCACAGACATGAAGGGAAATTATCTCCAAATCCAGAAAGCCTGCAAATATTAAAATGTATACACGCGGCGAAAGCACAAAGATGTTAAAAACGTTTTCAAGTAAAGCAAAGCAAAGCTAAGCTAGGTTAATACATTAAGAAGTTGATGCAGCATCACAAGGACAGAAATAAGTGCACATAAATAAAGTCATTTATTAATACTAAGAATCATATAAAAGTTAAATAAGAACAGAAGTAAAAATAGAAACTACACATGAGCAATTAATGACAAAATTAGAAGAGAAATGTGAGAGATGTAATTAGCCTAGTACATATATTTAATGATAAAGTAATGATACTTAGTGTTTGTCTGCATTCACATATAAAAAGAGTTTGCCTCAGTTCTGGTTCTGCTGAACAGGTGACCTCGATGGCATCACGCTGAGAGTTTCCTGCCCGTCAGAACAACGGAATCCATTTGGACGAATGGCAAAAACGTTTTCATCATCCATTTTGCTTTGTTCCATGTTTCCTAATCTCACCTTCAACTTCATACTAAGTCACTCAAGAGCTGATAATTTAAACATCCCTTCAAAGCGAGCGTGCCAAAGCACTTCCAGGGTGCACTATGATGTCAACACAAGTTGCACTGGGACCCGTGGGACATATAGTGTCACCCAGACTTCACCACACTGAACGGAATGCGTCCGCAAAAATCTGTACCATGCATCACACTACACATCCAGCTACCTTGTGATGAGCAATTTCTAAAGTGTAATTCTCTCAGAATTCAAACAAACATGTCGCTCACATTCAGTCCTACAGGAACTTAATAAGTCACCTAACTGGCACAACAAAAAGGGGAACCGTGCAGATATTTAACAAATGAAATAATCGTAACTAAATATAAAATGCACTTAGTGTGTTTGTGGACACAACTGGTTGTGATTGCCTATTTTTTGACCTGTTGAGACGTCAGCCACATTCAATCCATCACACCTGGAGCGGAGGGGCCAAGGAGCTGGATAGAGCTAAACATGGCAAAGGCTGCCCTGTGCCCACAGGTCAGGCCAGACCACAATACTCAAAGACAAACTCACTTACTCACACACATCTAAGGAGCTCTCTCCGACTCACTCATATAAAGGCCAATCACTCTGGCAGCCTCAGTAGCTCTAATACAATCTTGGCACACGCACACGCACGCACACACACACACACACACACACACACAGACACACAGACACACACACACTCACACACACACACACACACTCACACACACACACACACACGCACACTCACACACACACACACACTCACACACACACTCACACTCACACGCACACTCACACACACACACACACACACACACACACACACACACACACAGACATGAATATACACTGTC
>JAVQJF010017132.1:0-39540 GCA_036023855.1 Gadopsis marmoratus | reverse complement strand
AAACGGTTCCCAAAGCGCTGTACCAGTAATCTAAGTTAGAACAGCAGTCTAACTGGGACACAGTTGCCATGCTGGCCTCCACCGGTTCAGTGTCTTGCCCAGGGACATGTGGCCAGCAGGAGCTGGGATCGAACCACCAACCCTGGGGTTAATGGACGACCGCACTATCCTCTCAGCCACAGCTGCCCCAGGGTAAGGGTTAGGTTTAGGGTTTCTGAGCATACTTTTGTTTTCACATTCTGCATGGATAAAATAATTTAGAGGTGACAAATGTGAGAGTTCTTTCATTTATCCGAGTGCAAACCTTTTATCCATTTACATGGCATACACCAACGTGCATCGAAATAATGTATCTACAATTTTGTTGCTGTTTGTTTATTGTGTGTTTTCCATTTAGAGCAAAAAAAAAAAAAAAAGCTATTGTCAGGTGTGTGCGCAGTGAGCCCACCCTAAGGATAAAGGGTGTAATGTTCAGCCTCGGGCAGCTCAAAGTGGTTGCTGTGCTTGGCACCTGGGACCCCTGTCTCTCTGCAGGAATTGGCGTGGAGCCGACATCTCCTCTAAGAGCCAGGTGTTGTTTTATTTATCTGAAAGCACAAGTGACCTTTCTAGAAGAACGACGCACAGAGACCTGCCTCTGAGGGCTGTCTGCTCTGCCGCTCTTCTTCTCTGTCACATACCTCCCATCAGCCAGGCCTGTCAGACCCAACATGGACCTTTATTTTGTTTAACCATGACGCTGTCTGGTTCCTTAGGTTGTAAACTTAAGAATGAAGGTTCCCCCTCAAGATGGCACCGCTACTGTTTTATTCGCCTTAACCATCATTTGCCACGCCATGAGTGAGAATAGACGTTCTGTTTGCGTTAAACACTGAAAAACAACCCACAGGAGAATCCTTCGCTATCAACACTCTGTTTAGAGAGAAGGTCAGGTGGTCAAATATGCCAATGGTTGATCGCTCACACAGTACGACCCTGACCCCCTTCAACTTTTCTTCAAAGGTTGCTGTCAATATTTAAATTGCATCACCAATAGTTTTTTGCAATGCCATTAGAGATAATTAAACAGCTGAAATATTGATGAAAACTGAACCTGGAATTTATGACCAACACTCGTTTTGAGATGAGAGCCGCACAGCATTTTTGTAAGCGTTTAATTTACAAACCTTTGGGTGGTCTGAACCTATTTCATGGCAATTATGAAAGGTTTTCCATGAAAATATGCATACGTTTTAGTTGTGACATTTACTACATTACTACATTTATCACTTCTGTACACCAGTCTACCGCAGTGTTCTATTTTATATTTTTTTTTTACATATATTTGAACTTCTGTACACCCAAAGAGAGAATGTATATGCAGTGTAATACATTCTGTCATACAAAGCTAGCACTGCATTAGCTTAGAAATTAGATTTTACTAGAATGCATAACTGATAATAAATCATGGGAGCATCAAGATATACGGTTTAATGCTGTAAACTGTCATGGTGCCATATTTTGACTGCATGATAAGATATGTACCCAGTCACACTGGAGAAAGCTGTCAGGTTGGTGTCACAGTTGGCTCTTTTTATGAGATTTGTCATACAATGTCTCCAAGGTTAAAACAAACCAAGATGGCACCCTTTGTGCATAATGTGGTGAGACCTGAACAAAAGCAGTCATGCCCGCCTGAAGTCACTCTTCTAATCCCTCTCCTTCTGCATTATAACAAAGAGACATTAGAGTGAAACAGATGGTTTCTATGGCAACATTGCGCAGCCTTGTTTGTTTATTGTACTTGGCAGAACAGCTGTTGTTAACCATACATATAAAGGAAGGATTGATTTACACAATAGAGTGCAATCAGTGTTCTGCACTTTACTGCATCCCAAAGGCCGATTACAAGAATTTTGAAAGTCTGTGTGTATATATATATATATATATATATTCATTCATTCACAGATGATTTATAGCTTTGATTATATATAATATATATTATTTGCTTAATGATGTTGCTAAACTAACCTTGATAGCAACATGATATTATAAATTGATAGGGTAATATATTTATTGGAAAATATTAACATTTTAAAAGATTTGATGAGCAAATTAAGAAAAAGCAGCCTTAGTACCAACAGTGCAATTATAAAAGAAAAATAACAACAATTAATTAGGGTTGGAGACACAGCTGGATCAAGCTCTGGCACATCACTATTACTATGTACTATTACTATACTAATACTGACAACATCTTGAAATTGAAATTCAGCTAACTTTGCAAAAAAGAAAAAGCAGTTTTCTTTGTGTATTTCAAGTGAAAGTAGCAAATGAAACCAAAATAAATAATGGGAAGAGAGCATGTCAGAGGGGCATGATGAATGGGGTCAGAAAATGCCAGTAAATGCCATGAAATCAAAATCATATTTCACACCATGATCCATGGCTTTGTATTATTTAGATCTGCTGATCTCACTGTGTTTGTGGTGACAGGAGAGGCTGTACAGAAATCACCATTCAACTGTTAAGACCTGGGGTACGGAGCCCATGTCTCCTGGCATCACAGGAGATTGGCATATTGATATTGTTTGCTACACTATGTTTTAATTAAAACACAAAAAATGGATTGAATAAAAATAATAAAATGAATACATAGCAGCTTGACGAAGATGATAATTTTGTTCAGTAAACACAAAATTGGTTAGGTTAGGGTTTCATCTTAGCTACACTTCACCAAAGTTTGGTAAATGTGACATTTATAGCAGGTGACCAGAAATAATCCAGTGCATTCAGTTATTTGAATCCCTGTAATATTAAAGCATGCACACACAGTACTGTTCTGAAGACAGCACTCTCTTTTTTTTTTTTTTTTCACTGTCGTGACGCAAGATTATATGCCACCATCGTCTGGGCCAGAACAAAATGTTACGTTTCAAAGTACCATGGACAATTACATTTCACGAAAGAGAAATATTTTTCCACTTCATCCATTAGCCCTAATGTGGTTAACATGCATTTTTTAGTGTTGTCGTGGCGTAAACTTGATTAAGCCCACTAAGTGCAAATCAAGTTCACTTAGATAGGCATTTTATGCTTGAACAGTAACTACATGGGTAATAAGTGTGGCACACTTGCATTAAGAGGTGTCCAAATGGCTCGAGTTAAAAGCGTCTGCACAGTTGCGTTCCATAGGAAGCGTGTCTCAACCATCTATGTCTTTTTTGATTCATCTACTGTTGAATTACAGGGTTCACCCCAGTGACTTTGCTTTTACAGGCTGCATTCCAGCTCAACTGTAAATGGCGCAGACGATGGGGAAACCTTGGTCTTTATAATGCTGTACAGTTATCATGACAAAAACATACAAATACACCTCAATCTATGGTGTGTGAATGCAACTAGTTAAATATATATGGGCGCCTGTGCAGCAAAACATCAACCCGGTTATTATCTGGCATATTTGTTTCATGCGAGATGTACCGCATTGTGGTGTTTCATTTGGTCATATTTATAGCAGCTAGCTAATTTTGCTTAATGACTTTTTCTTTATTTAATGACTCTGCCCAGCTTACTCAGTCCATATCAATTCAGGGCTAATAGACCTCAGCGAAAGTGATTTGAATTCTAAATACCAACCAAACGAGCGCCTGTCAATAGATAAATAAAGCATTTCATGTTCTGAAATATATTATCTTGGGATGAAGAGAAAGTTTAGGATTGCTTTCTCTCTGTCTGTGCCTCTCTCTCATTTAAAAGGCACACACACACACACACTTTTCTGCAGGGCTGCATTTTGTCCAGGTTTAAGATAACTGATAGCAGGACATCAGATAGTGTATTGTCAAGGTAAACGTTTTATTCTCCTTTCAGGTGAAACGAGGTCAGAATGATCCATCACTTTTTTTAAGAGAGACACTGTTACAAAGAACTAGCTGCTTTGCACACAAACCTGTGAGTGTGAGCGTGAGTTTAGTATTACTTTCCATACGCTCAAAACAACATTAGCATCAATGCTGTGTCAAGTGCATGTGCTGAGATATGACATTCTGCTGCAGACAATGTTTTAATGAATCTATCGTGATTAAAATCCAAAAGCCCCTACAGGCTGCAATGCTCAACAGACTTCATAGAGACTTACCTCTAGTGGGGCTCTAGTTGCCCTGATGGCGCAAGAGTAAATGACTTGATAAAGCTGAGGCGATGTCCTCCAAATTAAATGACAAAGTACGTTGTCGGCCCATGCTAAGCGTTTTCTGATCTGACGCCACCATCACCTGTTTAGAAAATGAACAGCGGCATCCTGTGTTAAAGTTTGACTTTTAATGACCCATCCATCCACCCAACCGCCAGACCAGCCCGACCTTCTCTCTCTCACACTACTACTCCCTCTCTTACTATGGCAGATGGAGGGCTTTGCCACTTGAGCATAAATATATGTTGTTTTGGGGCATTTGCTTAAATTAATGATGCTCTTGCATTTCATGGCAGGATGGTCTTGGAATTATCCACTTTAGGGAGCATGTGCTCAGTGTGTTGATAACCTATCGTGATACCCTAGAACAACTGAGTGTGAACACTTTTCAAAGTTAGTCTTTTATGTCCCTGTGATAACTTGTAGAATTAATGATGATGTGTGTCAACGTGAGCATGTTGTGTGCAGCTTCTGTCGCACTGCGGGATTTTTGCTACTGAAGGTCAGAGCGGCAACCTCTCAGATTTATAGACACAAAAACAAGACAGAGCGGCGTCGGTGGTGTATTTGCACATCACTGCATTACACAAACAAGTGCATGAATCTAAATGTGACAGAATGCACGAGCGGAAGAGCTGGACAAACGGACGGAGAGAAGTGATACCGTTGCAGCAAGTGTGTCCACGCCTGTCCTGACAGAGAGTGAGCCATGTTGAAGAGCATTAGGTCTGAAGTTAAAGAGAGCACTGACCTGACATATCTTGGTGAGTAACTGTCGTCTGCTGAGCTTGATAAATAAGGGAGCAGAATTTGAGTCCCTACAGATAAGGGCAGTGAACTTGCTCTCACTATCTCTTTCTCTCACGGTCTCTTGTACTGCGTCTGCTTCCGTGGATCCTCAGTGTCTCGGTGACGACCTTCTTTATCATTACATTACATCTTTAATTGCATTTTTCATTCTTGAACACATTGTTTTAAAAGTGTTTCTCTGAAATTAATTATGTTAAATATGTAACACTCTGTAAAGCCTCGTAACTATTTCCACAGTAGCCTGCTTATTTTTAATAAAACATCAATCTGCCACTGACTTTAATAGCTGCAGCCATTTTAAAGCGAGACTGCTTGTTAACATATGTCATGTAAAGGAATGATTTTAATCTACAATTTCTAGTGAGTTTTCGTCATTAAATAGAACTACAAAAAAGGCCTTCAATCCATTTGAATGTGAAAGGTTCAGAATTTAGAGTATCTTAATTGTACTATAAGGACAGGAAAAAGTGCTTTTGGATAATATTAAATCTTAAAAATGACTGTAGTTATTTTCTGCTAACAGAGCGGTCTCCCATACATCTTGCTGAATTCCTCAGAGAGAATAAACTCAGCACAGTGTGGAATTGCTGCCTCACATAATACATATTGTTTAAGTCCAGTTCTTGAGGAAACAAATGGTCTCTCTCTCCCACTGCTGCGTTTGGAAGAAGACACTCTCAGTGAGTTTGCTTTGGATGATTTCTCTACTGACCTCCATGGGTAAATAACTATAGACAAATAGAGAGAGCCCTAGCAGCAACTTATAAAGGCGCCCCCATCCTTTCACAGTAGAATTATCTACAATACGGTCATACTGGATGTACAGTCATATATCAGTTGCCCGGGAAAAGTTTACTTGTCCTGCTGTAGCTGCAACCGTGGAGGATGGGAAAATGGTTCAAGGGCAGACAAATTGGAGCAAAATATTTTGTTCCAAAAACAGATTTAAATTAATCTCCAGCTTCTCATCAAAGAAGCCAAATCAAAAGAAATGATGCCACTTGCAAAGGGCAAAACGGAAATTAAGTGTTTAGAAAGCTGAGAGCACTGTTAAATTGGGACTTGCAGTGTAATTAAGGAATTAAAAAAGATTTATAACATTTTGGAAATAATTAAAATTAACTTTGGATCTCTGTAATACAGCAGCACATGATCAACTTTAGTTAAGCTGAATCTGACTGATGCAAATTCATTTTAAGTATTAATTTTGATTGTGCTGCTGTGTTTGACACAATTAATTATACTTTTCAGCTGACTGCTTGCGTGGGAATGGCAGGAATTGCTTCACGGAGGCTGCCTTTTTATCCTTCCCGTATTGTCTCTGTGAAATTGATTTACTCTGTAATATCGTTCACCACCTGTTAAATATGCCGACAAAACAGCACTTGAAAACTATAACAACTTTCAAATGAGAAATTATGAAAATTCATATTAGAAATAAATCCTCAGCAATGTTATGAGAGCACACTATGAAATGAAGACTGCATTATACTATGACTTGAATTATTAATTTATTATTATTTATTATGTAATCATTTATTTGATGCCTAATATAATCTAAAACTCTTCTATTGTAGAAATGGAAATATTAAGACCATAAACACCCATATGAAGCACATACAATATTTAGAACAGCTCCTTTTTGTTAGAGTAGTTTCGTAATCTATAGAATTTTCACTGCGCATCAACTGTGATCATCCGTGTCCACTGCATATCTATCTCTGCCTCTGCCTCACTCTGACTGGGAAATACTGTTCTCAGCACAGCTAAAGATGTTTTGTCTGACTCACTTCACGTGGCATGATTAAATATAAAGACTGCAGCGTTAATCATCTCTTTGTGTTTCAGAGCCATATGTGGCTTTCAAGCTCCCACCAATCTGAGGGTCGTTATTTATGCTCACTGTTTCGCCATTAGCCTTCAAGAGTGCAATCATGAGATGAGCGTTTGTCGCAGAATCATTAAACACAACTGGCTGTATCTCACTCAAGACTAAACTAACCAAGCAGTCAAGCACCTGATGCTGGCAGGTTTAAGCTAAAGGTTTGCAAACTTGGGAGAGAAGACATGCATAAAGCTAGTAAAATAAATAAGTATGGCTAGCAAATGATATGTTCAGGTCGTGGCTGCCTCTTTTGTTTTACCAGCGAAAAGCAAATAATGCTGCGTAAATTGATTTACATGGCCACTAGAGGCCAGAACATCCTGACAAAATATTGGCCTATGACAACGGCACCACTGCGCTCTGGAGGTCATTATTTCCAGCGACGAATAACCACGTGGCCAATAGAAACAATGCAGCCAACCAGGCATGCAAGGCAAAATGGAGGAAAGCTAATATTTCCTGAATTGTACAACATTTGTGTCGAGACCGCTGGAAGATAGCCCTGTCGTTCCAACACATTTCCAACCAAGTAGGTGGCAACAATGAAATAACCGCTAGAAGTTTTTTCCGAAAACCGCAACTCATTAACATTAGGGCTAACACATTAGCGAACAATTGCGTAGTCACGAATCCAGCAGGGCGCAACATTAGCATGATGAACTGATGCAAGTGCAATATTCACTCTTGTCTTTAGAAGAAAATACTTAAGTGTTAGCCACTAAATGTTGCACTTCATGTCTTCACCACCTACAGTCGCTACCTTTGTCTGCTGATTGGTAAATTGCAGGTATTACAAATTAGTTTCCCAGAGCCTGTTTGCTGAAAACTGCTACCTTCTACTGTTGCTGGGACAGTGAAGTTGTCAAACCAAAACACTGAGCTAAAACGGGCTAAAAAGTGCCGTAGAGCTGTAGTGCCGAGTGACACCTATCTGTGGGTTTGTCGATTGATAAGTTGATTCAATATAATTAAAAAATCTGATTAGAGGAGAGAAACAAAAGAACGTGAAGGTGTGTAAAAAGCCCTTAACTTCAAAGTCACTCAATAACCCTATAATAATAACAACCCTATACTATCTGTGCTACTTTAGAGTTAAAGTCCGTCTACGTGAGAACTTTACATTATTTTATCTATCCAATAAGTCCCATCTTATCTTTCAGGCAAGTGTTCTCCTCTCCTCTGTTAGCTGTTCTTTTCTTCTGTCCACATCATCTGAATTTTCTTTAGGCAGCCATTTCTTTTCATTGTTAACTTACAGTAATTGTCTCAGACAGTCAGGCTCAGCACTTTTGGGAAGCTATCTGACGTAGACTGGCGATGCAAGAGAGACCAGAGGCTATGGTTGAGTGGAATTTGGGGATCATCTGTGTACCATCACTGATTGTGCCCGCTGGAAACCAAAATAGCATATTCTTTTATATTATATATAGTTGTGTGTCAGTGACTGAAGAAAATAAAATAAAATATGTAATGTCAAGAACAGGGTTTCCTTAAGGCGGTGAGGTTACTCCTTATATAGCTGGAATGTGCAGTAGCTGTAAATGATGCACATAAACTGAAATACTATACAATGGTGCAGTTTTTGCTTGCATGAAACAATTATCAAATCATCAAATCACCACCTTAACACCATGCGTAAAGGAAATATTTAATTTACAGATCATGCAAAACAACAAAGCCTCCATGCATTCAAACTGACACAGTCTCAGGGTGGTGAAGCAATAGCCCTGCCTTGCTTAACTACAATTAAATCCATTCGCATAGACAAAACAGCTTGTTTTGTTTTAATATGTATTAATCCACTTTATACATTATTTATTAAACAGCACTGCTTAGTGGGTTTCTCTGAGCCAAATCCAGCTGAATCAATTTCCCGTTGGAACGCATCAAAACTTAATTCAGTGTCATTACGCTACTTTAAATTGTAATTGTATTAAGCATCATCAACTTAATTATACATTAAGCCAAGCTACGTATCCCTTGTTTGGGTTGCTGTCAAAAAGCGAAATAATACATTGTGTAAGGAAAAGGGTTTGCCTCGTTATTTAGTTTTACCGCAGCTGAGAGATGATACCTCCGTTTTATTTCAACCCTAAGCCATGCTGGAGGCATGCATGTCAGTTATAACTATTGTGTTGTTCTGTTTATTGTGGTGTGTCACCAGCTGATGTTGGCACCACCTATGCCCCTTATTTAACGTGTGCTCAGTTTGCAGATTGCTGAGTTTCGGAACAAGAAAGAAAGAAATTCAAAGAAAACAACAGCCGTGACCTTGTCTGATCACTTCCTCGGTAATTGTTCAGATATATTTAGTTAGGTCAGTGTCTGGTTTGTTGTTTTGTTTCTGCATGTATGACAGTTCTACAGCGCTTTAATTAGTTAGTCTTGCCTTGGCAGTAGTGTCTGTTGTTTTCTTTCCCCTGTACCCTGCTGTGTGGTTTTCAGTAAATACTTTTTTCAACTAAGCCTCTGTCTCTGTGGAGTATCTGTTCTCAGGTCCAGGTTTTGCTCTGGTTAGAGCAGGACTCATGGAATCATGAGATGAGGACAGAGATTGACCAGGTTTCTGGCCTTTCTGTTTCAGGTTACCACCACTGGTGAGCACCAGGCATAACTGAAGTCCCTCGAGGAGGGATTATCAGTGATCAGAGTGACACTGGAGGGCAAATTGACAAGCTAGAGGGTAAGCATGGCAGAGGGGAGACAACTGTCCAGCAGCTCTCTAACAACACCAGCTTCTGGCCCCATCACACGAGGAATTAGGTTTAGTCTTTTCTGTCCAGAAGTTCAAAGTAAGGTGTAGAACACAGTGCCGATGCAAGGTGTTCCATAGGTTTTCGTCATCTACCTATAAGGTGGTAGTGTACACTTTGGAGCTTTTTGTCTATTACATTCCAATTTAATCACTGACTGCTCTAATCTCAGTCACAAACGAGCTCAACTCCCAAGGTACAAACAGCAGAACCAGGCCCAGCAGCTCCCAATGAAGGTGCCAATCCTCACTGCTTGCACCACCACTTGTCAGCATGCCGCCTTGCCTCCCTATCCTTCAACTCCTCCTGCACCTGCTCCGAGATTGTCATTTGCTTGCACCGATATTTGGCTTCTCCTCCTCTCTAGGCCACTCGAGCCAAGCCTCATTGATCCAGTGAAGCGTTTGCGTAACCCAGAGACCTGCTGACATGTCCGAGTCTACCAGACATGAAGAATTATGAACAAGGATATCAATAACAACCTTCACCGTGAGCCGTTCATCGGGGTCGGCCCTGGAATGGTGTGACTTCTTGTAACATGTCATGTACAGTGCATACAGTAATTGTTTAATGTCCTTATGACATGTCTTACCACCAGGAACCAACTGCCTCTGTGTTTCCTCAACAAAAAAATCTCATAATTTCTGAGGGTAAGAGTCTGTTGTAATGCTTAAGATTCAATTCCGTTTTGATTCTTGAGGAAAATGTTTTGAAACGGTTTTATCCTTGAATGATAAAACAGTATAATTTGTCTCTGAGCTGCCTTGCAGCACTGAGATAAATTATCGAGTTCGACTGCCAGTAATATGTTTCAATTTATTGCAGTTACCTTAGTGAAAAACCTGAATACTCCCACACGCCAGGGTCTAATTGGCTGGTTAAATTAACTGAAAGTTACATTGCATACTCCCTAAATGCTGTATATTGTAAAGTGTCATCTCAAGCATCTGCTTCAGCAGGAGATGATTAAATCCAAAATGCATCCACATGCTTGCCTGTATTGAAGACTGGGCTGATTGGAATCATTTCCCTTCGTTTATAGCAGAGTCAGCAACTACACATGACTGCACTGTGTGCTCCTGCACAAGGGTCTGTTTCCATTTTGTCGGCATTCAATATTTAGCAAGGAGTAACTATAAAGTTATTAACTATAGAGTACTAGAACTGATATTTGTAGTATGTCGTTAATACGGAATAAAAAAGTTTTCTGTTTGTTCACGCTGTTTTTGTTTCTTATCGTCATGGCTTTATTGCAGCAGACACTTTTATACACTATTGTCTAAACACATACATATATACATAACACATAGTATCACTTCTATTTACGTTTTCCTGTATACTTAGTGGATATTTTTCATCTCCAACCTTCCAAGTCTATGCAGCTGAGCTCTGTTAGGTGTTTGATCACACAGTAACAACCCAATAAGCTGCATGGAGGCTGTATTTGCTGCACAGTATAAAAGGCACAGTGGCATTATCAAATAGCAGATGCAGGCTGTGACGCATGGCTGCTTCTTAACTTCCTTTTATTATGACCTAAGCAAACAGTATCTTCTCTGAAGGAAAAGATAAAGGATGAGCTGTTATCATGAGAACAACAGGAGGACCTGGTGATGATAATCAAATTGCCCATCTGAGGTGATAATTGCATTTGAGAAGGTTCAAGGGAGTGCAGCGTTTGGCCAGCCTCCAGCATCGGCCGCCATCCCAGACTCGTGCCTTCTTCCATCCTTTCCGCCTGTACAGGTTAAGGAAATTATGAAATCGCAGGGATTCATCTCTTAAAGCATGGATCTCTCTACCAGATAAAAGGAGGCTGCTGCCTTTGCATCCAGCCTGAAGTGTGTGGCGAAACATTACAGACAGGACTGACCTGTTTAATGGAACTTTCCTTTTAAGAGATTTTTTTTTCCCTGGGTCTTTCTAAGTCTTTCTAAGGAAAGAGTGCCTGCATTCATAATCTTGTCCTTTGTACAGCTGTTTCAGGCAGAGTTTAGAATTGTTTTCATGAGCGCAAAGAACTGTTAACTATTCAGTCTAATGTTCAGCTAATTGGTACTCTATTGTTTTACATGGTATTTGTATAGAAATATTATTTAATATCTTTTGGCACAAAGATATTCAGTTTGAGTGCTACTACTACTTCTTCTTTTGCCCTTGTTAGTGGTGTTGATGATATGACAAAGTCATTTCAGTGAGTGTTGCTCTCTCCTTCTGGGCTTAATGAAGATTTCCCTGCCTCTTTAAATCCTTCTTCCAGGGGTTCACTCTCCCCTCTGTTTCATAATTAAGTCGGTATATGAGCCGTAAAGACAGAACTCTCCTGAAATAAACCCTGAGAATTCTTCGCCATCTGCTCCTCTCCTCCACGTCTCCACTGTGGCCTCCCACCATCACAGCTCTGGCCACCACTGCTAGACTCCCTCCCACATGTTTACAGGAGCAAGGGCAGTATTCGTAGCCAGAAAGAAAATAACTGTTGTGCAGCATGTATGTCTGAAAAAGACTCACTTTTTTTCATTCAAATCCCAACCCTCCTAACACACTTTCTCTCGCTCGCTCTCTTGCTCTCACACATCTTTGTGTTTCTATCACTTCAAGCACCAAGGGAAAAGGAAAGCGAAGCTGACAAAATGGGCTGTCCACTTAATAGTCTGTATTCATTAATTAATCATATTGTTCATTTCCAACCAGTGAGTACATTCAACTGAAATACATGCAGTGTCACGGGAATTTGCCCGAGGTGGACTATTTTATTTAAATGCTTGAATTTTAATACCCTTCTCTATACAGTACCTATTGGGATCCCAGCAGGTTTCAGGGTTTAACAATTCGATAATTAATTCACTTGGATTAAAGGACAGCTTGACAACTTTTCAAGTCTGTATCAGCAAGTGGGTACCATCCAAAGTTACAAAATACCCTCTTAGTGCCAGCTAATGTTGGGAATGTATTTCTGCACAGATAGAGGCCTGCAGGTTTTGCCCCGCATCACTTCCACATTAGGAAGGGGTCTCTTAATGGCCAGTATGAAAAGGAGGAATGACTGCAGGAAAAACAAACTATGCCAATGTTCCAATGGGCACCTGACTAAAAACAATGCAGACCTATCCTTTAGTAACTCATGCACACAAATGACTCATTTGAGCCCTCAAATCAGCTTCTTTTAAAGTTACTTTGTTGAGTCCCGTAGAATCTCCAGACATGTTTTAACATTAATTGCTCCACTAATAATTTGTATCTGACGTGTTCAATTATTATTTTTTAAAGTTAAATTACCTTGTTAAAATCTTTGAAATGCCATCTACTCATTCTCCTTCGTTGAAAATCCAGAATTTATAAATTTAAGCTGCTGGACAACAGGTGTTTCCTGCTTCGCTGTAAACTCCATTCTCAGTGTGTGCGCCCTGAATGCTTCAAGCTTCCAATATTCAACTTTCAAAAAGCGTGATGTGAAAAATCAGTCACCGCCTTACACTAGCAGCAAGGAGCTCTGGATAATTGGTCAACTGATAATAATTTCAATAATTTGATGGCACCTCTTTACTAAAATACAGCTGGTATTTGGAGGCTACCAGTCTGGTTGCTACTCCCTAACTGACTGGACCAGCTATGATGACCTTCATATTAATTGAAGAACAAAAATTAAGTAATTAGTATACAGAAACAATTACATTGTGGGTGGCAATAAAATAAGTAGAAAGTAAGAAAGTAGAGTAAGAAAAGAAAAATTTGAGCCTTTTTGTGCAACTATGAAATCTATTGAAGTCTATTGAAAGAGGAATTCTTCACATTGACATCCCTTCTGTCATTCTCTCTGATAGGCTGGTCAGTCTGGGAGAGTTACTGGTTAAAGATGAGCCAATGGTTTTGTATGATTGCCATTTATCATAAGCGGCAATATGTCCATTTTTTGACAGCATTCTGGCCTCAAGCTCTACTCTAACTGACATCACATCATTCACAACAGCTCCTTCAATCGCTTGATTGCAAACACAGTAGCATGAGTCATATTTATAAAAAAACAAACAAAAAAACACAATTTCAGAGTGAACAAATTGAGTTCGCAAGCTGTCCCTCGTAAGTATTTGTGACGCAAATCCTGATAGCTGCACAGCAAATAGACACAACATAATTAGATTCTTTTTTTCATGAATGGTGTTTAACAGAAAATTTGTTTATTACCCTGAAGTGAAAAATGACATTTCTGAGGGCATATTCTGACTCATCCACGCCTTCATTCATTCAGTTGAGGCAGGTCTCCAGTTAAAACAATGTTGACTGGGTTCGTTCCACTTATTATGTGTCCATCATGTGTTAACACATGATAAAAAATACTACGAGTGTGTCCATTCTGATGGATCTTTAGTGCTGTGGTCCGTAAAGCCGCGGTGACACACAATCTCTGTGTGCCTCTCTCGGGTGCAGCTCTCAGTGAAGCATCTCATGTCACTTGTGCCCAGGTGAAATATATCAATATCTGTGGGCCTGATAACAATTTAAGCCAGTTCGATCTCGCAGCTTGAGAGAGCCAATCCCTCACCTTTATTCATCTGGCTGGCCTTCGTCTGCTCTTGTCTGACCCGAGCCATTAATTACCCTGCAGCAAGATCCAAACACTGGCGACAACACGCAGCAAGCGCGGCACAATAATAGAAACTGATGAGGACTCGCTGGCTGTGCTCATACGCTAGGTTCTCCCAGGCTAGGCTGTCATGATTTTTACTTTTCGTAATACATCTGAGGTGATGCCTCCCTAGCATCCCCGCGCTGCTCAGCCCTCACTTGTATATGTTTTGTCAGTAGCAATAGGTTCATACGTGCTTGACGTTGTAGCGGCGGATGCGGCGTGGCATATTGTGTGTGTGAATGTAACACAAACAATGACAAAGCCTTTATCTCTCTTGCTGGAGGGATCCAAGGCAAAGGCTCCGTTCTTTGTATCTACTGCAGATACAAATTTCTTCAAAGGCACTTTTGTAAAAGATTGAAATGGCGCTCTGAGACGAGTGCTTTGACGATAACTGTGTAGAAAATGAAATCGGAAAAACTTTTAAAGAGCAGGCTCGGCGACTCAAAAGTTTGTCATTTTGTCCCTGGTGCAACTACTTTTTTCTTTACTTGAGATTGTAACCAATAAAGTCTAGTAGGGACGAGGTTTGTGGGAGATATCAGGATTTTAAAAAGTAGTAAATTTTGTGGTTAGTCACCATATCTCCAGCACCCTGCCTTTTAATAATCTATAACCATACACCTTAACTGTGAAACATTATGAATACTATAATAATATATAACTGCAATGTATTGTGTAGTTCTGTTAGAGCCTTCATTATTAGTCAAAATGCAGCGAGCTAAAGAAAACACCATTTGAGTATCCATGTTTTAATGATGTGATTGTACTTAGAATGTGTACTTTACAAACCTCTCCTCTCCTCAGCCCAAATCATATTTTGTACATAGTGACACGGAGTCTGTTTCAGCTAGTTATGAAATGATTTGCTGAGTAATTGAAGGGGTTGATAAGGATTAATGGGGAAGTCAGAGATCAATATCATTTCCAGCTCATTTCCAGCACTGCAATTACTCCTTAAAGTAAAGCTCTGAATAATTTATCTTAATTGTAAATTGATCCATTGTAAGGGATAGGAATAAAGCTTAGCGATGACAGGAAATCCTTGGTAATTTTGGGTTTGGGGAGACTCAGTTGCTTTGTCTCAGAGTCTTGTTTGCTTTTCGTTCATGAACAGTGCCCTCTCAAGCCAAATAGACATAAACAGCTTTCAGCTATATTCAAAATTCAAAGCTCTATTGCCATATGGACACAGAGCAAGTTACACTGTACAATGACATTTTTAGCTTGATTATCTGAGAAATATTATTCTGCACTACATCAAGTAGATTCTTCTGACCATTAGACTCATTGCACTTTTCTTTTGTAACAAACAACAACAAAAAATACTCAGTAAAGTGTAAGATCAAAGAAATGGGAAAAAACAACTTGCACTGTAAAATATTTTATTACATTATGTTCGAAACATCCATTATCTCGTCATCCTTGACGTCGGTTCAGATGAAAGATTTGCGATGAGACAAGTTGAAATTTGCAACTGCTTGCAATGCAACGTTCTGAAACTGTTGGCAGATGATTGGATTACTCATCTGTCTCACTATCTATCACGGGCTAACTTCAACCAATCAGATCAACCCGAAGCTCAAGCCAGTCAGTAGAAGCGCGAAAACGTGTTTTCTGTTGAGAAATGCATTTAGTGCTGTTCTTTGCTCTTCTTTCAATGAAGAAATACTCTCCAGCTCTGATATTACTGCTGTTATAGCAACATCTGCGGAAATCTCTTTAGGAGCCGTCATTTCTTGCTGTCATCACACATAAACCATGCCCATAGCTGGGCTAGTCCGAACCACTGTGGTTCGGCCGCAAGCGCATAACTTGAAGCTTGAAGGAAAGATGTATTCTCGTATGAACCTTTAATCTTGCAAATCCAGCTGCCTCGCAAGGAAAGTAATTTGTAGTGTCTCAAAATATGAATGAGAATACACTAGTGACTTATTTGTGACAGTTGCATTCCTAGTATTGATAAAATGGTGAATAAAAAAAAGCAAGACAGTCAACATGACCACCTCACTTCTCTTCAAGCTGATTGGAACAAGTGACATGCCTTACGTTCTAAAACCAGCCACCGGCGACGTGACAAACTGACTCGCAGGCGACGCCATCAGCTGGCTTGAGTCCAGCTGAGATGTGTGAGTTTGGACCCTGCAATGTTCTAAAACGAGTTTGTTTCATTGTGAGTCTTTGATCTGAATTAGGCTTCAGCGTGTCGAAGGGGTTGGAGCCGATCCCACCTGACACTGGCCGAGAGGTGTTCATAACATGATTTAGATTAATGAATGGAGTTATAGACCTCATTTACTAATAGTATTAAAATATAATTTTGATCTGACAGCTAATCTATGTAAGATGTAGCACATTTATAATAAGATAAATAATAATAAATGAGACAGTGAGGGAACAGGAGTGGTAAGTATCTTCTTTTCTGTAGTCTGAATTTTCCAATTCATCACACTTTTTCAATACTGCTGCCACACATGTCCATCAAAACTGAAAAGTTGGGACATTGAGGATTCATTCATTCATGCTTCAATTTAGTGACATTAAAGAAATGTGGTTTTGCAGCTATATTAAGTTGATAATTAACTATTCCTAACATGTATTTACCTGGTGAAGATATAATACTTTGAGTGGCTTTAAAAGTGCCCACTAAAGCCTTTCACTTACTTAGTACTCTGTCAAAGAGCTCCAAAATGACAAGATTTGATTTACAGCTCTTCAGAAAATATTGAAGGGTGTCCTGACAGCTACCCATAAATATGGATATGGCACTCAAACCGCAATCAAAGGATCAAATGATAGATTTTTATTTTCTGCTGTCAATACATATGTGTGCTGTATTTTTTGGGAGAGACATCTCATGGACTTTTAGTTATCTGCATTCTTCAGACAGGGCCCAGCTGAAATGTGCTGTGCTTTAATCTGTAGCTATTTATCTGCATTTTAAAAAGAGCATGTTTTCAGTTGCAAACAATATGCACGGTAAATAGGCCAAGCAACAATCATGAGCATTTTCCTGGGTGTCTGAACTAGTTTAACCTTCCCCAGAGTCCAGACTTTAGATCAACACTTTTCATTTTTCACCAGAATAAGCTGTTATATCATCACCCAGCAAAGAGCTGGCACAGAAACCAACACATTCACAGATATCAATACATGCACATTTGCACACATCTGAATGCACAGTTACACATACACACACATTCATAAAGGTGAGTAAGCAGCCACCTGTCTACTCCACCTTTTGCTTCCCCACAGATCTGAGGTAGCAGCCAGCTTGGCGGTCCACGGCAGATGGAATCTAAGGCTTCCACAGGCTCAGTCCAACAGGGTTTATGAAAACACCATGGATCAAAAGCAAACATCTGGAGATATCTGTGCAACAGCAGACAAAGAAAATAAATAATAAAAAAAGATTTTTTTTTTAAAGTGTAGGCCTGAGTTGAACGTGTCATACTCTGATTTAGATCCAAACCCAGATGCAAAGCCGTTATGCTTAAGTGTCGAACAGTATTGCCTTCATGAGGTATGTTGTCAGAATATCAAACTTGGGAAACAATGACCAAAACTTAGTGTAATTCCATGACAAAGAATCACGTGATTTTGGCTTCCAATTTGATAAGCTGCCATTAAGCAGCCAACTCTCATTGTCCTAGAAACCAGTTGTTCAACTAGCAAATGAAAGCACTGCAGCACACCAGCAATGACAGCTAGCGACAAAGCAGCCTGAAGCATGCCTTTCAAATCAAATGTAGTAAACATGACAAAGAATGCAAAAACAGGTATGATCCTTGAACATGGCTATGAAAGATGCATGAGTAAAGAGGCGAAAAAAATGAATTCACCTGTCTGTAACCTTAGTCCCCCAACCCCCCTGCCCGTCAAGAGCTAAACAAGTTTTATGCTCACTATCGGCAACCAACAAGCAAAAACAGCTGAAGCAGAGGTTAATGGATGGATGGGTGGGTGCCCCTATTCACACCTATCACCCTTTCTGAGAATGACGTCAGGAGGGCTTTCAAGCATGTGAACACCACGAAAGCAGCAGGACCAGATTGTACCAGTGGGCAGGTCCTCAGACTGTGTGTTGACCAACTTGCGCCCGTGTTCACAATCATAATCAACCTGTCTGTCAAACCCATGTGCCTTTTCCTGCACCCAAGAAGACAAATGCCTGTATGACTATAGCCCCAGTGGCATTTGTCTCTGGAGTGCTTTGAATAGCTGCTGAAAGAATACATCTGCTCCTCACTACCCAACACACTGGACCCACTACAGTTTGCCTATCGTCGTCTCTTCCACCCTCATCCTTAACATCGGAGAACCCCAGGGTTCTGTGTTTTTGAGGCCCATGCCATACTTCCTGTACACACATGACTGTGTAGCCACGTTCGATTCCAACACCTTCATCAAGTTTGCTGATGACACAGCCGTGGTGGCCCTGATCACAATGATAACAATGAAATGGCCTGCTTTAAAGAAGTAGATGACCTGACCCACTGATGTCAAACAACAACCCACTCCTGAATGTCAGCAAGACTAATGACCTGATAATGGACTTTGGGAAGAAGCAGGGAAGCAACCCCCCCTCCCTTAACATCAACCGGCCATCGGTGGAGAGGGTGGACAGCTTCAAGTACCTTGGTGTCAACATCACAGAGGGCCTGACCCGAGTGCTGTATATTGACTCAGTGGTGATAAAGACAAGGCAGAGACTGTTTCACCTCAGATGCTCGAGGAAATTTTAAGTATCCCCTCAAATACTTTGAAGTGTCTACTCCTGCACCATCGAGTGTGTCCTGACTGGGAACATCACTGCCTGGTATGGAAACAGCACCGAACAGGTAGCAAGGCCCTGCAAAGAGTAGTTTGTTTGGCTGAACATACAATAGGCAGTTCTCTACCCTGCCTAAAGGATCATATACACCTGGCGCCGCAAGAATAAGGCTAGTAGACTCATTAAGGATCCCAATCGCCCAGATAACAGCCTTTTCTCCCTGCTGTGGCCTGGAAGAAGGTTCCGTGTACACCAGGCGAGCTATAAGAGGCTCAGGAAGAGCTTCTACCCTCAGGCCACCAGGATCCTATATGAGGTCATTGCCTAAGACTGCCCACACATCCACCACAAATATACACATACATATATTACTATTCTTAATGCATCCAAACTTGATTTAATGCACACATTGAAGGAACTGGTGGGATTACATTTCACTGTGATTATATCATATGGGATTACCTGTGACAACTTCATTGATAAAACTTTACAGCACTGGAGCAGGGAAGGTTCAGAGCAGACAAGCAGTGAACTAAAAATCTCAACGATAAGTGGAAGACTCGCTCACAGCATGTACTTCAGAACTGGAGGTGCTGGCAACTGCATCTTTACTTTGTTTTCTGTATTTCTGATTTGATTTTCATTGTTCTTTTAATATATGCTTTTCATTTAATTATGACACAGTGAAGGCGTACATCAAAGGGAAATACATATAACAATGTGCATTGTATTTCACTTTAGTTCTTGTTATTGTGTTTGATTTGTTGTTATTTAAACATTTTAAATATCCTATTTAAATGATTTTGCTTCTAAAATGCCGAATTTGATACGAGAGAAGACTTACCCATTTTCTCCTGTATCAAATTTAATTTTCGCAATAGCAATAGATTTGCAAACATTTCAAAATTCAACATTAATTTGTTCTTCTGCTGTTATACCATCAGTTGAATTGCCCTGTAGCACTGATTGCCTTGTGAGCAGTCTGAGCTAATAGAAACCCAGTGGCTCTGGTCAGACTCGTTTTGTGCATGATGTAATTTTTAGCAACAGTTTGAACATTTTTAACCATAACCACATATCAGTCAGTGGGTGTCTAAAACGTTCATATTATTTACAAATGTTTTCTATATCACTGTGATTCGATCAAGCAGCATGATTTGTGTCCATCATTTACAGATATATATCATGATGTCAGCTGATAAGAACTACTCTTAAGTTTAGATAAGGGGGTACCACAAACAGCTCAGTTTGCTGAGGACATAAAGCCAAACCTCTGGTCATGTATGGCACCCTACATGTACTGTGGACATTGTTTTTCACATTTTATGACACACTGTCATGAGTTACAGGATGAGGCTGGTGTTATTGTATGTGTTTCTGATCACAAAAAACCAGTGTGTTAGGGAAACCTGTGTGTAGCTGTATGAACATACCGTAATTTCTCTTTCTTTTTTTTTAAATAAAAAGGTCAAATAGTTTCCTCACACAGCTGGGCACAGTAGGTTTTAGACAACATTACTCAGAAAAGGAGTAACTCCGCATTTGTTTGAGAGTATTTCAGCTGCAGATTTGGTGCACTAGTGAGTATGTACAGCACCGGGACGGTTTATGCGTGGACTGGACTCAAAACTACATGGGCTGTGGTTGCAGCAGTGAAGGAACATTGTACGGTTTGACTGTAGTAAAATAGTAGCAGTGTCAAAGTCTTGCTCTTTGTAAATCCACCATCCACCCAGACAACTCCCCATGACTTGAGTGCTGTACAAAAATATAACTATTGCTGTACTGGAAAATGTTTCTCCTTTTCCTTCAAATGTTTCCTCCAAAATGTAATTGGCAAAACAAATTAGTGGTATATAAATGTAATTTCTAGGGGACTGTTTTGGGTTCCCACGATACTGGAGCATTTATGTGATTCTACAGACTGATCTCGCCCACTACTGCGTTCCCAGAACCTGTACTTGGGCCATGTCTAACAAGAGACAGTGACATGATTGTGACTGTAATGCAGATCTGCAGACTGGGATGAGGATCTGTAATACGTCCAGTCTGGCCTGCAGTTGTAGCACCGCTTCCCAGACTTGTGACAGCTAGAGCTGCTTGGAGCTGCTTGAAGGCAAATCTGACTCATAGTTGCGCTGCAGTCTACCCACCATGCTTTCTAAAACCAGATCACTATATGATGTTTCACTATAGACTAATCTGGGAGATTCTGCCGACAACACCAGCTCACAAGCTGCCAACAGTGTGTGTATACTGTATATCTTTGTTTATTATTACCCTGTTTCTGTGTGGCTAACAAAGCTGCTAATAGTAGAGACAGAAATGGAGTGCAATTGTTTGACCGGCTCTTTCCTAAGCACACAAAGGAAGCCAATGTTTGGCAGCTATAAATTGTGACAGTTCTTGCAATGCCAACTGTGTTAATGTCAGGTATGCAGTTGTGTTTTGGATCATTGGGTGGATTAAGGAGCTTAGGCTAACAGCCAGGTGAAAGGCTTAATCTCTAAGCTGGTTAGAGGTTTTGCCATAGAGAAAGTCAAAGGCGAAGAATGCTTGGCACTTTATGGCAGGGTGTCCGACAAGGAGAATGTCAGTTTCTCCACCAGTTTGAGTGGTGTCCAACTGCTTACAGTTTTACAGGACGGCACAGTGTGATGGCCCCTCTGCTTGGTTCACTCTGCTGTTGCTTTGCTCTCTGTCTCCAGGGCTCCAGACCTATTGGCAGGTTAATCAGTGGCATTGGACACACTTGGGCCCGGTGTGCCACATGCATATAGCCAGAGCAGCCGCCAGTTCTTGGGCATATCGCCTCTCACCACACACCTCTGCATTGTTGCTATAGTTTATTTTGCCTTTTCTTTGTTTTCGCAGCACATTTTCACTCCTCCACTGACCTTTCCAGATTCCTCCCACTTACTTGTTATTGCTATTTTGTGTTAAATAAATTACTTAATTAGGTAGGTACTTGCGTTAATTAGTATACCCCTGTGTCTCCTGTTTTTGTTCCAGCCACAGAGCATGGACAACAGACCAGCAGCATAGACTGGATGCACTTTATCAGTGGCTTTTCTTTCCTATCTATCTTTTAAATCCTATAAATGAGAAAGTACAGTCTTTGTACACGCCCTGCCTCTCTAGCTTTCAGCATACAAACAAATACATAAATAATGAATATACATCTTGGAAAAAGACTTGGAACATGGACCCCAGAACAAAATATTCATCTGGTGCTGTTCAGCTTGACGTTGACATGTTTTTCAGTTTTCTTCCAAGAACCTGTGTTCCTCCCTCCATAAGGAAAATGGGCTCTGTCACAAGCACAGCGACGGATGAAAAACTAAGTCACAGGTTTTTAAAGCAAGACCCACGTCTATCTTTACATAAAAATAAAAAAAAAGAAGTCATCGACCTGTGCTGTCAGGGTTGAGCTGGGTTGCGTTGGTGAGGATGGAGGATGAGCGAATTCGCTGTAGACAGAGAGGGTGCCAGGCGAGCACAGACAGGTCATTTCCCATCCATGTAGGGGGCCAAAGCTGCAGATTCAGCAGTCCTGGATTCAGATGATGATGACAGCTATGGATGCACCCGGTTGGTTCCTCCACAAGGCCATTCCTCCTCATCAGCTTCTCAGAGGGAGAGTTCTGCAAAGTCAGCACAACACAGATAAAAATGTCGCTGTGTGGCCTCCTCTGTGCTTTGCTCTTTCATTCTTCTGTATGGAGCAAAGGCGTGTGCGTTTGGAAAGAGTGAGTAAAGGGAATAAAAGACAAAGGGAGAGAGAGAACAGAAAAGGCTACCCTTGTGGGACTCTGTCTCCCTCTCTCTCTCGCAGCTCATGTTGCTCATCAACATGGAGGAGCACATCTGTGATTCTGGGTCCTGACATTAAATTGCATTTCCAATTTTCTTGAACAGTATTTCCAACAATCGCTGGTCACAGCATGTGTCAGTAATGGAATTCAAATGAGTGTGAACCTTATATTTCTACAGATGCACTCATGCAAATTCAAAGGTCTCAATATGAGCAAAGCCTAATTTTGCCAGAAGATCACGTTCACTTTACAAAAGCTCTTTGGTAAGAGTTAATTTATATGCTCTCTCATGCCAAACATGCTTGGGATGTTTTTTTTCTAAACATTTGATACGAGGCGATGAAGGGTTACCACAGCGAGGGGGAGGGGGGGAGAAATGAACCTCTTCGGTTTCCCCACATTTTGATTAATGGTTTAGACAGGGAGAGTGTGTGCTTAATTAACTGGTGAACTACAGCGTAGCCTTCAGGATTAAAGTGCAACCGCCCAAAATATTGTCCTACTCTACCATATCTGTGCTATGCCATTTCATGATAATGAAAGTTTTTAAATGATATGAAGCTTGTGAGATGCATATATCTGACAACAAGACATAGCTATCTATTAGGTATACATAATGTATGTTACAAAACACCTGTTAAAAACCATCATACATACACATGGTGTGGCCCTTCTGGTTGGAGATAGAGGTCGATTTCACATTTGGACTGCACAAAAACAGATCCAAGTTGCTAAGTTGCCATGGCAACCGACCGTTTAACCCTGGTGTGAAGGTAATAAAAAAAAACACAGACTCATAAACTGTATGATTGAGCCAGAGGAGCTTTTAACAGCCTAAACAATCTGATGGAGCTTGAAGTCTGAAGAAAAATAGAGCAGACTAAAAGGAATGTTGTAGCAAATAGCCATCATAATTACAACACAGCCCGCATGTCAAGAATCCATTCACAACCCCCCCCAAAATAAAAAACCCTGCACAGTGTGAAACGAACCTATGTGAAATCTGTTAGCGTATCTCAGAGTGTTTTGGGTCAGTGGAGAAGAGATATGCCGAGCATTACCCTCGGCATCAGATCACCTCGTAAAGTCTGTGTCATTATTGCCTTGTGGCAAAACGTGAGCCTTGTCTCTGGAGTCTGTGTCAGGAAGAGGAATTATCCAGGTGGATGTGTGTATTTCCCAGCCAGGAGTTGCCGGTCTTGGCGGAGCTAAAGGCTGACGACGTACTGAGCAACTGTACGGGCAAAATCTCACGAAGCCTCAACACGAGGCTTTGTGTCAGCTAGCTCATGGGTGAGCATGTCACTCACACGCCAAAGATTCCAGCCTCCTGTCCACGTGTCGAAGTGTCCCTGGGAAAGACACTGAACCCTAAGTTGCACCCGGTTGTGCGTTTATCCTGACCTGTCCCTGACCAAGACAGGACAGGGATGTGCACTGGACTTGGTCCCCGGTCGCCACAGAAGGCCGACCACTGCTCCAGCTCCCCTCGGAAGAAGGATGGCCGGATGGGTCAACAGCAGAGGATACATTTCAATGTGTATGTGTGTGTTTGAGCATTGTTCTCTGCATATGTGTATCATGATTGACTATTAAACGACCAAACGGTCCAATTATTATTATTATTAAATTATTAAAGATGATGCAGATTTTGAAACTTTTTCAACAATTTGTAACAGTTGAGAACCAAGCATTCGACACAGACAATGAAGAGGGGAAAGTAAAGGAACAGCAAGGCAGCATTGAACATCTGTGGAAGCCTTTGTATTTATTGGAGATGATGGCAAGACCACCAACGCGCTAAGGCATTAATTAAATTCGCAATGTTGAGTTTAAATGAAAGAGAATAAGATACTCCCAACCTTGATTTGGTTTATGATATGAATGAGAAGTTGATTATATCAGTGATATCAGTGATATAATCAAATCCTCACTATCTGTTCTATTTTCTTTTCTTTTTAATAATAGGGCAAAATAGATTCCTCCCAATCTCTTCCCCGTTCTCCTTCTTTCCCATGCTCTGGCCTCCCATGGTCTCTTCCCTCCGGTGTGCCCACATATTTGTTCTGGGCTGATAGCAAAGACGAGTGGCATCACAAAACAGGGCTCCACTAGTTGGAGGTGAATGATGTTGGCTCAGTATTGACTGAGCCCATCACGCACTCTGATGACTCATGTTAAAGCGCTTTCTGATTAAAAGGATTTGCAAAAGATGTGTCATTCACAGAGAATTTCCATCCCTCTATTCCCGGTGGTGGGCCTCTTTGGACAAGAACAGTCAAACCGTTTATCTTTTCACTCTTGACTTATTGACAGGATGCTGGAAGGAGGCTAAATGGAGGTTGGCCAATTACAGCTATTAAGGTCAAGCACATAAATATACACTTTTCTGGCATGGTGATAGGCAGCGTGAGGGCCAGGCTCTATTCCCTGCTGGAATCCCATAGAGATCAAAGCAACTCATACAATGACTGAGCTTGTCTTATTGAGGAAATTGTAGCCTTTTGATGTCAGGAGACAAAGATGAGTAGAGCTCAGGGAGAACAGTTGGCAGTGAGTGGAAAAGCCCTTCCGTAAAAACTATCAGAACACAGGTCCATGACGAGCCTGGATCACTGCAGGGTGTTCGATTCTGAACGTTGCGCCTTGCTCTTCATCTTCCTCTCACACTTCTCGAATTAGATCACATCCTAGTCCTTATCTGTTTGATATTGACAGATCTGAAAAACACCGTCGTTCAGAAACGTGAATGGTATGCTGCATAATACTACTTACTGATTCAGTGCCATCCAAGTTAAAGTACATTAGATTTGCACTGTTTGTACGTTAAAATCAAACAAATATTCATGGTAAAATTAGACAAACGAGCTCTCCCTTCAACAATAGGTAGTTTGTCAGTGGCTTGTTTGACCGTCCATGTGACTTATATGATGAATCTTGGTGTTTCCAGGTCAGAGCCATGTGAGATAGCAGAGTGCATCGTCTACCAGAGTTGACCCACATTAGCTTTCCTGCTAAAGTCTCCTCCTTATCTAACCTACTAAGATGAACACACGTCTCGTCCGGCACTTGTCGAATCAACCAAACAAACATTCTCCAGGGAAGAGTGCACTGATAATGTCAGTTTGCCAGCCTAGATGGCTTAATTAGCTGGTCAGCTCCAGCATGTGTTTAACAGTCCGTAAACGTCCATGCAAATATCGCTCACGTCCGTTTAGATGCTGGTGTGGCCCTTACCCTTCACCACCACTTTCAACAACACGCTGTCTGCCCATGACGTGTAAGCTACAGCGCAAGTTTGTGTGCTTTGTCTCTCTTTTCCCCCTGCTGGTGCTCAGCCTGCAGCTGCCGTCAATCAAACCCAGGCACCGACTCGCCCATCCAATTAGCTCAAAAGGAAAAGGAGCATTTCAGATATTTCCCCAAAGACATATTGTTTTCCTTTTTCATTTTAAATAATAAAAACCAATAAACAATGGATCTGAAAAACACACGGACATTACTTTTTGACTATAAAAAAGGTTGACTTTCAAGTATAACTCTGAACCATTGTCAATTGTGTGACACGTATCCATGACAACGCAATATGTCACCGACATCACAGGGGTAAGTATGTGAGTTCTGCAATCTGGTCAAAGTACACCCCTAGACCACTGCTCTGAGGTGGACCTCAGACCAGTGTTTGGGATCGCACTCAAATTCAGCGGCAGCTCTCATACCACACATGGCAAACTCTCAGGGGAAAATGGTTTCGGCACGCAAAAACCAAACGGCACAAATGTGAAAACTCTCGGAAACTACTTCAGGTTCATTGGTTGACCGAGTCACAGGTTTAATCAACCAACCAACTACCCAGAGGCAATGATGTACAGTTGGGGATGACGGCAAGCACTTTCAGACAGGCTGTCCTCCGTGACATTCATGGGATTGCAGTCATTTTTACACACAAAGTGATAGAATAAAAAAAAATGTAAAAAAGAGCACGAGAGAGAAGTCTAAATCCTGTCTTTTCCTGTGTTTTCGCCTCCTTACGTCAATCGCTGCGCAAACTTGAGTTTTGGAAAGGTACAAACGTTGCCTGACCCAACCTCCCCAGTTTCAATCTAACAACACTCCATTTCCTCCTTTGCCATTGAGACTCACACACAGTCAACCACAACAACAAGATTTTAATTATGATGATTAAAATGTAAACACAGATCTTGCTGTTTGCGCAGTGGTGAAAGAGTTTCCAAAAGGGATCACTTTTGTTTTGTGCTTTTTTTTTTTCTGGTGAAGACTGTTTCAGTAGCGTAATGCAGTGAGACATCATTGTCATAAAGAACAAATACAGGCAAATGTCCTTCTTTCATAGGCAGATGGTCCTTTTTTTTCCCGAATCTATGTCACTGATAAATGTTACATTACGGGCAGATGGCAGCGGACAAAGTTCTGTCAAGCAGAAAATGATACAAGGTATTTCACATAGTTGCTACAAACAGATGTTTTGCTCTGTTGTCACCAGCAATGACCTCCTCAGACACATTATCATTAGATGCCAGCTCCTCTGACTGTGGCTGCCATCTTGAATTAGTGATGGCCTAGCGTGCAGAAGGCCTTCCTGTCTCCCTGTCATCTCTATGGAGACAGAGGAAGTGGATCTCGCCCACAGCTTGTGCCCACATTTCACATCTACTCAGCTTCACGCCACACCATTCCTGTAGGCTGCCGCAGAGCACGATTCCGCACGTGAAGCCAAGCAGACTTAATCAACATTATCAACTCTCCCATCCCTCTCCATTTAAGGCTTTAAAAGTCTTCAGATGGTCTAAGTACAAATGCGGGGGCGGCAGTTTGGCTGAATATGACATTATAAATTGAGGCGTAAGTGCAAGCAAGCATATTTGTAATTCACATTTCAGTGTATTGCACCAAATCTATCCTAAGCTGCTACCTGGCATGCTGCAATCTCAGATGAATTACAGGAGACAGTAAAGCTGATTTGTTTCAGCTCTCACTTCGTCCACTGTCCAGCACTGCTAGCAGAATGAGGTAATGGACGAGGCAAAAAGCTGGATTTAGTTTTAATGCTTTTTGTTCAGGGAAACATTGCACTCCAGTCTGAGAATTAAAGTAAAGACAAGCATTTAAAGATCATTCCCAAGGGGTTAAAAAAAAAAAACATTCCAATCCAAGTAGATGCACGACAATTAGCATATGACAAAGTGAGAACACTGCACATAAAATGGTAACTTGACATAAGTTAAATGTGTGGTAATTTAACCATGCTGATGAAGGCTAGAAAGCTGTCACATGTTTGTCACATGTGAAAGTGGCAGCCTTCTTTTCATTACGTTTATTTACGCTGACTTATCTCGTCTACACTTACACATACGTTACACACGTGAATAAAGCGTTATTAGAAGGTAACATCTCAGGCAGCGTATGGCACTGCTATGAGGAGAACAAACATGAAAGGATTATTGTTTTTGAGGAGCAATTTAGTGCAAGTCAAAGGAACAGGAGATTGATGGACTGATGAAGGCAGTCCAGGCTCTATGTATTATATTTTATTTATTCATCATGACATTTAGCTTCCCTCAGTTTCAGAAAGGTTTCTCTACTGTCACTGCAAAGGAAGTTTTACACATTTCCAGAGGAGAGTTTACCGTGTCTGACATTTGAAGTCAGCTCGATTGGGAACTCCAGGTGGAAAAGGCTTAATGGGGATGTAAGTGGTGAAATATGAACTGTGCAGGGAACGGAGAGTTCACTGCTTGCTACAGAGGTTATGATTATGCTAATTTATTTGTGTTTAATAAATTACAATACCTTTGAACTGGTGGATTGTGCGAACGACGGTAGATGAAAACAACGCAGTAAATGGAAGGACGTGCTGAGCGTAGGACAAGCAAGCAAAAGACAAGCAGGCAGGATTTGTGGAATGTGCAGCTCACACTATATACTGCAAGCTAACGCTGCTAAATAATTAATTACCATTTGTTGGTGTCATTGTTCTACAGCACTGTCCGTTGTGAGTCTTGCACAAAGACCCATCTCATCTCCTCAGGATGAAATCAGTTGCACTGCTCAGTATAATCTTTATCTGGGAGGAAAGTTCCACATGGGCTACTGAGGAGATTTAATTAAAGGAATAATACACCAAGAACTTATGTTTCAACTGTCAAACACTCACTGTCTGTAGGCTTGCTTCTTTGTGGAGCACAGCAGCTGCAGCAATCAATTTGAATGGCAAAACAAAGCATTAAAACATCTATAGAATCTTCTCACCTACCTGTATCTGTGATCAGATATGTTCCACACACTGAAATCTATGAATACATTATGGCACGTAATGACAAAAGATGCAACTTCAAGGTGCCCTGTGGAGTTTTATTGTAAATAAACAAATGTTATGGTTACATTTAGTGTTACTCACCAACCAAAGCAGATCCAATTTGTCACTCAAGAAATGCTGCCTGATTGGGCAATCTTCCCACCCAATTTGGCGGCTTTAGGAGGGATTATGTCGGTAGAATTTAGCTTGGGAAGTTTGACAAAACATTGGCCTGGTTTGTCATAGTGCAGAGGTGTATCTTGGTTTTTTTATATTATATATTCATATTATTGCATGGCTAATAGTTGTGTTTTTAAACCAACCTAAACCAAGAGAGTTTTTTATAATTACATGACTATTTTGATAGAAACACATTTATCCCGCTAGTGTAGCGAGATTTACTAGCCCCACCTAGTGAAAAAAGCCACGCCACGCCACTGATAATGATATCATAATAACTTGAAATGTCATTCTAAATGTCAAATTTATCTTAAGTGTTTTACATATGATGTGTCATAATGTGTGCTTGAAGAAAATAAAAGAAACCGTAACAGAATAATGTCCTTTTTGAAATGCCCTTGTTAAGCTCTTCTCATAACACCACTCCGTGGCCGTGACAGACACAAGCAACCAAACCAGTTTTGTCAAGGCTCTGACATCTCTTTGTATGTAATTATTCATCGTCACACCACATGCTATCTTCATTGTCATCTCTTTTTGCCAGCCCACGTGTCATCTTATCATCCCTGGCCTCTGTGAACCGTTTCCTCAGCCCCAGCTTTCCGAGCGCAGCGGGGAGTGGATATCTCCAACTTGCCTTGTTAAACACAATATAGAGGACAGGCCACAGAAAGGCTGAGTGTCAGAGCCACTGTGTTTGTTCAGCAAACACCATCAGGAGAAAAAAAAAAAATCATGTTTGTGTAGAGGAGACGCTGACAGCATGCGAAACAGGACAAAGGAAAAGGTGGGAAGAAGACACGCAGATAGATGCCGTCTAGAATGACACAAGCATTTCCTAATCGGACGCCTAAACCAGACCTCAACATCATTTGTCCTCATCGTATGGTTTGGGTTGAAATGTGTACTTTGTTAAGGTTACAAAAATAAACACGTGGCTATGGTTACGGAACGATCATAATCATTCTTTAAATTCCGCCACGCGCTGTCTCCCTTTCTGTCCGCCGCGTTCTGTGTGCGTGTGTGTAAACACACATGGAACAGAGAGGAGCGTGGTCGTTATCCGTAGGGAAGGTAAGATGGGATAGCAGTAAAGCATAGTGAGTGGGAGGTGTATGATGCTGGCGTGCCACATCTATTCCCCTGGCTCTGTAGATGACTCTACTTCCTCACTGTCTCACACATACCAAAACACATACGCCTCCCAGCATGAATCAAAGAAATACTGTGGTTTAATAGTGAATTAGAAGTCTAAATGTGTGCAACATAATAAATATATATATATATATATATTTTCTGTTTTTTTTGGCGTGACCACCCTTTGCCTTCAAAACAGCATTAATTGTTCTAGGTACACTTGCATACAGTTTTCGAAGGAACTCAGCTGGTAGGTTGTTCCAAACATCTTGGAGAACTAACCCCAGATCTTCTGTCTACGTAGTCTCTTCATGAAATCTAGACAGACTTGATGATGTTGAGATCAGGGCTCTGTGGGGGCCATACCATCACTTCCAGGACTTTGTTCTTCTTTACGCTGAATATAGTTCTTAATGACATTGGCTGTATGTTTGGGGTCGTTGTCCTGCTGCAGAATAAATTTGGGGCCAATCATGCGCCTCCCTGATGGTGTTGCATGATGGATAAGCATCTGCCTGTATTTCTCAGCATTGAGGACACCATTAATCCTGAGCAAATCTCCAACTCCATTTGCAGAAATGCAGCCCCAAACTTGCAAGGAACCTCCACCATGCTTCACGGTTGCCTGCAGACTCTCATTATTGTACTGTTCTCCAGCCCTTCGGCAAACAAACTGCCTTACTGCTGCAGCCAAATATTTCACATTTTGACTCATCAGTCCCGAGCACCTGCTGCCATTTTTCTGCCCCCCAGTTCCTATGTTTTTGTTCATAGTTGAGTCGCTTGGCCTTGTTTCCATGTCGGAGGTTTAGTTTTTTGGCTGCAACTCTATCATGAAGACCCCTTCTGGCCAGACTTCTCTGGACAGTAGATGGGTGTACCTGGGTCCCACTAGTTTCTGCCAGTTCTGAGCTGATGGCACTGCTGGACATCTTCCGATTTCGAAGGGAAATAAGCTTGATGTGTTTTTCATCTGCTTCACTAAGTTTCCTTGGCTGACCACTGTGTCTACGATCCTCAACGTTGCCCGTTTCTGTGCAAGTGTATCTATAAGAAGTGATGCTGGTTTGAAGGCAAAGGGTAGTAACACCAAATATTGTTTTAATTTAGAATTCTTTTTTCGCTCACTTATCATTTTGTTAATTGATGAAACTATTAACACTTCCATTTTTGAGCATTTTTTCACACCTGCCTAAATCTTTTGCACAGTACTTTATACTGTATATATACACAGTATAATATAAACCTTGTTCAGTGCAATTCAGTAATATACCAATTTTTTCATGTCAAACAGCAAAAGTTGGGCATACGCTGCATAGATTAAGACTGGTTGTGACGCCAAATTGGTTGCCCCTGCCTAATTACCGGTAGATCAGTTGTCGTTTGACATGCAGTTTGAGGGGGGTCGCGACACCTGATTAATTGGTTGGCCGTCTTGCAGTTCCCACATTGCTGCTGTCAAAAGATCTGTTATAAACTACAGCAAGCTTGTTTCTAGTATTGATGAAGTAATATTTGGCATTCTGTGGCTAAAGCTGCAGCCTTCACTGAGACACTGGCGTGATGCGAAATTGAACTTTGCAGCAGAAGAGACAGGCCATACTGTCGTTGCCATCTGCGGCTCCATATTTTATGTTTTCCTCCTTACCCTCCTCCGTTCATAGTAAAGTTGCTGCCAAAGTGATGCCGTCTTACTTATTTTTGTCAACATTGTGAGGACTATGGACTGTGGTTGTCTTGTTTGAATAAACTTTATTGGAATTGTCACAGGGCATGTTCAGCATTAGCACCTACATCACGACTGGTCAATTGATCCTTACAGTGTGAGCGTAGAATCTGCAGGTTCTAGCCAAGCAGAAAGGCAGAATATGATGCGTAGATTTAACACAAAGTAAGAGGTTAACATAAATGCACAATGTCTTTTTGCAACATCCAGTTGGCAGGGACGTAAACACACGCCATCGGACAGTAACGCTTTAGATGAGTAATCCAGAACAGTATTGAAAGTAGCTTGATTATGTTGTTGAGTTTAATAGATTAAAGCAATAGAAATATGACGATTTATATGACGATTTGGCATGCACATAATAAGACAGCTACTGGGACTTTATCCAGCCTTGTTTTTTCTCTGGCCTATATGGGAGGCTGGTCTTTATTTGTTCGTGTTGACTACACTCCCGGCCACCACCACAAATTACAGTAAAATCTTCCAGTAATCGAAAATGAGAAATGAAAAATGGAGAGAGAATAGAAATAAGGTGTGTATTATGCACCAGGTTGTGAATAAAACAAAAATGGATAGATAGATAGTAGTTACTGTTATTTAAAATTAAACTTTCATCTGGATTATTGTGTTACTGTTTTTTTGTTATTAGTGTTAATATTTAAAATAAACACTAATAAATCCTTGGTGCTGATTCATCTATTTTCTTTTTTTTTTATCATCAAAGCCAAACTAAAATCCCAATCGAGTTTTATTCAGAGCACTTGAACAGCTTTTCTATGAACATGTCACACAGGAGAGGAAGGGCAGGTGTTTCTTGGTTTGGTTTATATGCTCTTTGAAAAGTCAGATTTCAGAAAGCCAATATAGAGCAACAAAAGAAAATGTACGGGTGTGCTGTTGCTGCCTCTATGTTTACCGTCACGCTCAACTACCGGGATGTACCTATTGTGATTTCCAAGGTGGACATTGTATGAAATCCAACCAGTGATTGATTTCCCCTTTCACAAGGGGAATGACAGTAGGAGGATTATCGGTTTTATTTTTCCTCTCCTCTCTCTCTTCACAGGTAATTTTCATGTTGTAAATGAAGGTATCGATTCGCGCTCTGTTCTGTTTGTCCTCGGCTCAGCCATTTCATCTGAGGAGAACACAGGAACGGAGTTTGACTTCATAGCATGGGGGAATGTGATCAGCGGCTCCAAAGTGATGTGCTGTTCAGAGGTATGTTTGTTGCACATTTGTGATTTGATTTGAATTCCGCTCCAATGTATTGATTCACTCTTTCTAAACATACCTATTTTCTATTAGTTCTGCCCATTCAAAAGCATTTTTTTTCTCCGTGCTGTCGTTTCATTCAGGTGCTGGTGGCAGAGAGAGATAGAACTCTGCTTATACGTTTACCGGTTGAAGTTTGTAGTTCATAGGCTCATAGAAAATCTGTCGCAGACACAAAAAATAACACTGAAATCTGTATTCCTGTAGTTTTAGGTTGCGTTATTAGTAGAAAAGCAAGGAGGCACCCAGGTACATTTAATCTTGATATAAGTGATCAGATCAGCAATGAGATAAATGTACAGACAGACATGATGAGGTCAAGATTTGTTTGAATTTGAGAGCAGCAAGCGAGACGAGATCGAATGGAGACGGCGGAATACCCAGTGTTTTCCTGTTCTCTATTGAATCCTTTTTAAAATGATACATAGGCCTATATTTAAAGATGATTTTATGTGGGTTTGTGACCTTTCACATAAACACAGTCATTAATCGATATAGAAATATTGATTATAGCAGCTTTAGCAAGTCCTGTGGGATACATACCCAATCTCTGCTGACATGTCTCCTTTGAGTGCACATGCAATGAGCACTGTGCAGAATGGTTGATCTCATCCTGACTGACTTTTTGTTCTGTGCCAAACTGTCCCTCCTATGAATTATGTTCTCACACAATAGATTTTAAATCAGCAAACCATTCTGGAGGAAACGGTGCACAAAGTGATAGCAGCCGGGGGCCTTTGTTGCATGTTATCCCCATCCTTTCAGTCTATCTCAGCTGCTAACTGTCAAACAAAGACAAAACGCCCAAAAAGTCAAAGTCAACACAGACTTGAAGCAGTCACCAGGCCAGATCACCAACTGGGCAAAGCAGGCAAACTCAAGTCCCTAGTTGAGTCATTTGAATAACAGGTTAGTCTGGCTGTGCATACCTCATACCTATAACAAAAAACACAATCTAAGATATTTTAACTATATCTATAATTTATTAAACAGTAAGTGGCTGAACAGGTTAAAGGTTGTCATTGCTATTTTCAAACTGGTCACATTTGAGGTTGAGTGTTTTTCTGGATGAAGCTGGGTTCATGTTTAGGATGGTAACCGTGTTTGTGCACTTTCAATTGAGAGAGGAAAAAATGTGTTAAAAATGAGAAAGATGTCCAGAAAGCAGTGAACAATGCCAGAGCATGGTATGAGTGGGGGGAGAGTGGTTAGCCAACAGACTGTAATGTCATGCTTCAGTAAAGCTGCGGTGGTCAGAGCAGTCAGCAGAGGACAAGAAGAGAAAAGCAGCACTGGTGCTATTATTTGTTGAATCAGTGATTTCAGATTTTGTGGATTGCTCACCGGTGTACCGCACCGAGGCGTGCCTCTAAATGTCCACTGTGGTTTACAATTGCATTTTCCTCCCAAATGGAATAAAGTAATGAACTGATGCGGGTTTTGAAAATAAAAACATGGTAAAAGTAACTGCAAAATGGAAGCTCACATTCAGCCAAGGACTCTGAGACCATGCAATTGTGACATTTTCATTAGCTCATTGATTCCTCCTATGAGTAAAACAGCCATTGGCATCCAACTCTTCGCTCATTCAGTTGCTGTTAAAGACATGGAAGCTCAAAATCATGATGCTGTGAAGTCAAATACTTTAACTCTGGTGTTACATTGATGCCTGGGTGTTTGAATCTATTTAAAGTAATCTTGAATTCTAACTGAGCCGGGGAGCTCACCTCAGCTCTATTGGATTTACTCAGTTAATTTGGGAACCTCCCGGAACTACGGCTACACTATCCAGTGGTGCAACACCCTTTCAAGAAATGAGATTTAGCTTTGGTACTCTTTTTTTTCTCCTTCACTTTTATTGTATATTTCACTAATGCATAGCCGACTGTAATAGGCTTTCCGCCCAGGCCATGGCACAATCTTTATTACTGCAGCTACAGTGTGGTGCAGCGTTGAAAAGATCCGCTTTCTAACAGGAGAAAGGTGAAATAATTTGCTTCTGACGGTGTTCCTGGTGATGCTTTAGCTGTTTTTCATCCATTTAACATTAAAATTGAATCCCTGGACATCACATTTTTTCATAAAAAGGAATCCATCTGTGTGAATGAGAGGACAACAATTGTTATTCACGTTAGTTGCGTGCACAAATCAAGTTCTTTTCTTCTCTGGGAGGCAACCAGCACCCAGACAAGTTTGGAGTCCAGAGGTTGTGCACATTTTCTTCTGATGCCTTGAGGAAAAAGCTAGACCCAATCTTCTCCTGAATATATTGATAATGCTAGTCTAGATAAGCTCATCATACTCAGGAATGGACATTATATATGTTGTTGGCATGCATATTCTACATATGCACACATATTAAATGCAGTTAATGTTGCTCTCTATTCATACTAAAGTCACACTCAGATTTGCAGCCGAACACATGCTCCATCACAGCTGCATTTAACTGATAAGGCACTTAAGGAACAAACCTGATGGCAGCACTGAGACCAAAGACCTGTAAAAAAGATTGACTGCATAAATCTCATCTGGAGCTTTCCATATCTTATTAGACCAGCAAGAGGGCAATGATTTACAACACAACAAACTATGGTGGTAGGCTGGTGCTGTGTGTTTGTGTGGGTGTGTGTGTGTGTGTGAGAGACTGTGTTTGGTGCGCGTTTGTGTGTTTGGCAAGCTCAGGGTTTTCCTGTGCAGGACGTCGCATTACTTTCCCTGAGTTAAGAAATCCAACCTGTGCACGGCACATCTGCTCAGAGCCACAGAAGGACCCGCTGAGAAACCAAATGTGCCTGTCTGCGCAGCCGCCGTTCTCCACCCACTCACATATTTCCAACTTTCAACTGTCGAGAAACTAACTACACCGTTTGCGCCCTAATCGACACCTGAAACTCGCAGCAAGTCCAAATGAAACTGACACTACACTTTGGCTATAGGCTGATGTGTGAAGGCTCCGACAGACATGGGATTTTAGTAATTTAATTTAGCAGTGTTTAACTAATTAGTTCTCTCCAGTGACGTTATTCCCCACCTGCATAAATACTCCTTCTACACTATTTACTTTGTGATAAATAGACTGAAGGAGTCACAGTCTGTAGACATATGCAAGCTGTGACCATGGGCCACGTTTTGCACAGACATGCATGGTCCCCAAGGAATGAATACTACTCACTTTGATCCTCTGACTTTTCCTGTAGCACCTACAGCAGGTCAAAGTTTCCCTATAGTAGAGTGAGCTATCTCCACATGTATTAGGTGGATGGGCACAACATTTTGGACAGACATTCATTTTCCCCACAGGATGAATCCTGGATTGTCATGAAATCTGGTACATTAATGTCAATACCTCTAAAGGCTGGACACGTGAATGTATGGCTGTGCTTTAGACTTCTTGATATTCATGATGGGAGTAATAAGGAACTAAATGTTATCGATATTTTGATTTGTTTATACACCGAAAAGCTTGGGAATAAAGAAATGTGAAAAAACTAATTTAAATATCAATTTTCAAGATTACCAGTGGCTAACCTGCAGGAGCCGGATGAAAACCACGGCTTCATATATGCCACTCGGGGCTGTTACCCAAGAGAATCTGTCCTGACTTTCGGAGACCTTTGATCTAGGATTACACAGAGACTGCTGAGGAGAGAACTAAGTGTTTGGCCTGGGAGAACTCGCAGTGCAGCCTGAGGTGGTCCAGACCTCTGAAGTCAATGCTGCTGCTGCTGAATCTACTGAAAAGAAAGAAAGAAAAAAGGTCAAACTTAAGTGTACCAACAATTTTGAAAACTGTTTTAAATTGATTTGGACCAGTTGAAATCTTGTTTTTTAAGTATTAAGACACTATGGAATATTTGAGTATATTTTTTATCTGCAAGTGCAGGTGTGTTTTCTGTTACTCTTACAAGTTATAAGAAAGGAGCACTTTCTTTTTTCATGCTATTGCTACAAAGACAAGAAACGAAATGCTGTATACAGCAGGTGATTTTAATACTAATACCCTGCCCCTGAGAATGGTGTCAACACTAATGGATACACCACATGAAACTATTTGGCACTGCACTTTGTATTGTTGTCTATTTGAATGTAATGATTGTTTAATCTTTCATTTTAAATCAGTATTAAGTGTGACATTAAAAATGAAAAAGAAATAAAAGCCACGTTCGCCCTAATAAATGTTCACGGGTTTCTGTTCCATTAAAAGGATTCTGGGGGGATCACTGAAACAGATGTAGCACCCATTCCCACACAGCCTTGGGCACGACAGCTCACTGTACTTTGGGAAGATGTCACCTCCCCTCAAACCGAAGGCGTTATACAAGGGCTTTCGCAATATGTGTGTCGCACAGCTTGCCTCGGGTCTTTAGACTGAGAGGTGAGAAGTCTGCTGGGATCACCTTACATCGCTGCGCTCGCCATCCACAGTGAGCCGAGTCTTCGGAGGAAAACCCTATCTAACGTCAATAAAGACATAGATGTTTTTCTGCATCTTCCCCCTGAAATTAACTTACAGTTGATTTCCTTTTTACCTAGATATTTCTTTCCCCTTCCTTTCCTCTTTTTTTTTCCCCATCCAAAAGCTTTGAATCAATTTCATGCCCTACAAATGCTGTTTACCCTCTTGGGTGTGAAACATCTGCTGCTAGCTCCCTCTGGCTCCTTGAGCTTTCCTTGCTCTCGCTCTCTGGCTTTTTTTCAAAGACTTTACAGTATAAAGAAGCTTGTCGCAGTTCAGGCCTGGTGTGGAAATGGTCGATTGCTCATAGTGTGCCTTCAAGAATGGTCGGGCGCAGCATATTCATTTCCTGTATTCATTGATGAGGGACACACAGTTCAAACCTACAGTATATTTTCTGCTGCAATCTGTTTCTTGTATTCAGTTATTCCTTATTGTGCCATTATGCTCCTTAGAGTTGTTGCTAAAAACGTACCTCCGAGGTCCAGCGAGCCTTTAGAGTCAATAAAAAATGTCACCATCTGGAAAAGTCTCATATTTTAGAAGTGCTACATAAAAGTTGTATTTATGAACATCCAATAAATGCTATAAGAATTTTTCTCTGTGTCTTGCTCCCACACTGTTTCTTTTTCCTCCTGTTAAATTTGTGTTCTGGGCGCTGTCGGATATGGAGTGATTTTAAAGAGCCTATAATTACTGATACACCCCAGGGTTTCAATGGTGCCACTCTGGAAACTGAAAAGCAGCTGCTTGTACCACAGAGTGCAATCTTAGGGGAACATTTCCGCATCTATAGTAGATGGTTTTAATGTCCAGAAATCTATACTGACATAAGAAGACTTTGTATCATTTGTGTCCAAGCTCAAGGGTTTGTCGTACATTTCGTTTGGCACCGAAGGATGAAACGTGAGATCCTGTAAGCAATATCTAGCATTTTTTCATTCAAAAACATAGTATTAAAAAATTTATTTTTGAAGCCACACTTACAGTCTCAACGGGCATAGACACAATAGCAAACAATAGTCGAAAAATATATTAAAAAGGGAATGAAACTCGTGTATGCTGTGGTGTTTTTATCTGTCTTTCTTCAAAAGGTGCAGTTTAACTTTTAAATCATGATTGGTCGTTAAGCTCATTTCTACTGTCTTAGATCAAAAAACACTCTTGACATGTTGAAAGCTGCAACTTTTCTGTTCACTTTGCTGTTTTTCCAAGACTGTGACAGGGAAATGCCACTCTTTTCACATAGAGACCTGACCTTTTCTTCTTTTCAGGCAGTCTCTCCTGAATTTTCTATTATCTCAGCGGAAGATTACAAGGTTTCAAACCCACAACATAAATATTACCAGTTATCGCATCCACTCCACACAGAGATTTGTTTACAGGATCGTATGAGGTTTATTTCCAAACGGTCAAAGTTTAAATGTGTGTTGTATTATTATGTTAATAGAAAGCTCAACAGCTGAAATGAAGCAAACATGGTGCATATATTATACATCCATTTTCTTCTGGGATGCCGTGGCAGCAGGCAAAGCATGGCTATCCAGACAGCCCCCTCCCCAGCAACATTTTCCAGCTCCTCCTGTCACAACCCGCGGTGGGGGAAGGA
>JAVQJF010017131.1:0-13519 GCA_036023855.1 Gadopsis marmoratus | reverse complement strand
AAAAAATAATCTATGAATTTATCAACCTGTGTTGGAATGTTTCAGTAATTGCATTAAAACAATATAAAACCCCCCCCCCCCCCCCCGGCCTGTAATTAATTAAAAACAGCAGAGTCACATGTTCGGAGGAAACTCGCTAAAAAGAGCAGAGGTCCAAGGAGAATCTACAGAGGATGTCAAGAATCACGATACTGGAATAAAAACCTGGTCTGGCAGTGGCTTAATAAAAAGGCATTATGAGCCTTTGCAGTTGGTATATTGTGATGCTGATTACTGGTTCGTTCTTTGGCAACGTTTTCCATGAGTACCTTGAAACTTGTTTGATTGGGAGCCTGGGAAATTCAAAACCCAGCGACAGGTTGGTTAATTGTTGAGTCACAGAATGAACAACAGCTCCATCAACCCCCAGCAGACCTGTTGTGGTTAAATCCTGCTGTGAGACTGTAAAAGCTGTGAGTATTGTCCCTTTTTTAAAATGAAGCGAAAGCAAGTGAAGTAGAACCCTCGTGCAGCATCTTTGGCTGTGACACTACAGGGTCAAGGCAGCTGTCAGCTCCACTTCAAGGTTGTGCTGAAACCCTCAAATCCAACCGGACTGTGTTTGATAGACTACAGCTGAAGTGGAAGGTGGTATTGATATGCCAGTAGGGAGCGTATTGGGCAGGTGGAGTAGAGTGCAGTTGACACAAACAAGGAGTGCAATGATTGGATAACTGGATGAGCCCAACATCTTTTTATCCCTAATTTGTTTGGGATTGGTTTTGTCTGGGTTTTGTAGCAACATTCTATTCCCAGCAGACTTTTCTTAGAAAGTGGCTCCGCTCATAAACACCTCCTTCAGCTGCTGACGTCCACTGGGACTTTTGGCAATTAAAATCCAGGCTTACCTCAGCAGCGATGTCAGTTGTTTATGACTTTTGTAAGCAAAATTGTACAGTCTATCGAGACGGCAGCAACAGCTACAAAAGACTCCAAATACGTAAGAAACAAAATATTATTGGGTCAATAAGACAGAAAATAGGTCCACCAGTAAAAGAGACAAATACATCTCCTTGGGGATTTTCCAAATTAACTGCAAGACTCAGGTCTTGCCTTTGTGTTGATATATCTGTAGATTTTAATGGCATTCAGATGACACACATTGGTCACATGTAGAAGGGCGCTGACGCCCGTTTCACTTCCAGTGTCCACCATATGTCTGCTTGGCTCCCCCATCACAGCAGAAGGTCTCAGCCAGCGGGTACTGCTGGAGCTGCAGGGGAAGAAGGGGACAGAAAATTGAGTTGTATCTCTTTAACCTCTATTTTCCCATTCCTCTTCATTGTTTGTGTATGAATTTTGTCACACACACACACACACACACACACACAGAGACCCTGTGTTTCTGTTGCCCTCCATCTCCTCTACAAGTGGGTCATACATCCTGAGTCAGGCTGAGATTGAAGCAGGGGCCTCTGGGAGTTGGGGTTGTTTCTAGCTGGTCGAGTGGGCATTCATGCATTTATATGTGTGTGTAAGAGTGGGTGTGTTGGTCGTGAGTGTCATTAATAGCAAAGCTAATCACTGCATGGTTCCCAGATCCCTTTGAGGCACTAGTAATTAATTGATTCATTACTTTGATGAAAGAGCCAGTTGCCTGTGCCAGGTCATCTGACGTGCCCTGACATTCACAGGTCAGGCCATCGCTTCCCACATGTAATTTTCCAAAGACTAAAAACGATACCTACGTAACCCAACCCAGGTCTGCCAGGCACTGGAAAACTAAAGTGGTGCAGGGTGTGGCCCAGTGTGTGCACCGCATGCTGCAGAGACAACTAGCTTTCAAACATGGTGGCTGAATTTCAGCCTCCATGAATTTCAGCATGAAGACAGCAGACAAATAGCTTTGTTCAGTTTTCAGATAGAACCCATGAGGATGATAATTGGGGATGTTTGGAGGGTATTGTCAGGGACAGTTGGTAAGGTCGTAGTTCAAAGCCACGGTGCTGAACTATCCTTGAACACGACACTGAATATGTGAGAAGATGAATTTCATCCTCAGGAATCAATAAAATATCAAACCCACAGAGCCGTGTGCCGATTTAAGATAGACAGACGGTGCTCTTTTACGATGGCTACCACTTCATTTCACGCCACATCTTGGAGCCATTTGGTGTAAGCTCACTCCTTAATGCCAGTGACTCAACTATTACTTCCCCAGCTGCTCGGAATTCTGGTTTAAAACTCAATGTTCAGTAGGACGAGACTTTGTTTTGTCCTCCAAAATAGTTTGGGCCGAAGTTTGAAGACAAATAATGGTTACAATATCATGACTTCTCTCCAGTGGATACAGTACATGATTTGCATGAAAGGTAGATTGAGGATTCAGGGAGGATTTGGATGACAGGGCAGGAGGAGAAAAGCACCTCACAGTGACATTCAAATGCTCCCATGGGCTCGTCTTATGTCTCTCCTCTCTCTCTTTCAGGCATCAGCACATTGATAGCTAAAGGCGTGTATGACTCTGCCTTCCCTCTTCACGATGTAAGTGTGAAGTTTGTAGCTCCCACTAGACACCCATTGGTTTCAATTTATTTTGCTACAATATTCAATTTGCAGAGAATAGAAACTTACTTTAAATTGGAACCACTGACGATGCTTCCATTCATAGCTATTGTATTTTTGCACTACCAGCGCTTGTGGGTACAGAGGAAATCGTCCTTGCAGCCTGTGTGGCCAAAAAAAAGAATGGATGAAAAAGCCAACTTCAAATGTTCTAATATTCTCAAATGTTGACGATGTCTACAAGCACAAACAAGGAAGTGTTGTCGGAAAAGTCCTTGCTCTCAGCTGCATTAACATTTTATGATATAATATCTTTAAAAAAAAGGAAAGGCGAGGTACTCCATTGTGCCTCTGCAGGTTGATTTTCTACTGAAATAAACTGCACAGGAGAGGTGGGATATTGATCCTAAAAGCTAGAGAATGTTTTGAAAAAGAGGTCAGGAGAGTGTATATATGTGCAGTTTGTGTGTTAATGTGTGTTTCTAAATGTTTGTGTGAGTGAGTGAATGAGCACAGCGTGCCGTCCAGTACGGATTTCCGTGCGATTGTGTGCCTGCGTGTGCTCACCCCTCTCTTCCTGTTCCTCAGGGTGACTATAAGGTCACCGGACACCTTGAGGAGAGGAACGACAGACAGGTAGAGCGACTCCTCCTTCATTTCTCTCCATTTGTGTGTCTAATGAAAAAGTGCATAACGTTAGCTACTGCAGACCACCGCCACTCTAGCACTGCAGAGAGTGAGCCTGCAAAATGTGATACGGGGCAGTTTTAATATGCGATGATGTAAAAATACCTGTCATCTAAAAGTCTGCTGTTTAAACTTTCACTTTTCTAAACAATGGTTTAATCTCCGTTGCTCTTCCGTCCCATCTGTCTAACACTGTCACAGCTTGGAGTTTAAGTTCAGTAAACATTTCTCAGAGGCAGAGCTGGGCTCAGGGCGGAAAGTCAACATTCATTCATGACTTGAATTTCAAGGGACGTAGCAAAACAACCGCCCTCCCTTTTCTTTTTCTTTTTTTTTTTTTTTTTGGAGTTAGCAGCGTGAAAAAACAACAGCAAACAATAAACTCACACAAACAGCGACCTCTTCTTCTCCACTCACTTTATGATCATATCATTCGGGTTCAATCAGAGCAATAATTGTGGCAAGACAATGTTTCTTCACCATCAAGTGCGCTTCAATCATGCTCCATGAAATTATCTTGCACCCTTTTTGTTCTTGGCTTTGGGATAATGTCCCTCAAAGCGCCGTTCTTTAGCTTCTTTACCTTCATCCACTGAGGTTTAACTCAACCAATCAGATTATTCCTGCCTCCAGATCAGCGCTGCCACTGAGGATTGTTTGTTGACTTTCGACTTTCTACAACTGGTAAACATGACAACATACACCCACGCTGACTCTGTCTCTCTTTCCTGTCTCTATTGTCAGCTTCTGCATGAAGAGTGGGCCAGATACTCAGCTTTTTACAAGTACCAGCCCATTGATCTTGTCAGGTAACGTGACCACAGCACCAAAATGTGAGGTCCAGCGTAAAATCTTTGGTTTCGTCTAATTTGCACCTGATTAGGGAAAGACACACTGGAACAGATATGGACGTTCCAATGCATTATGGTTATTGTAGTTTACTAACAGACTGACCAATAACTTTTAGTGTACTTTGGATGTGTGAGTGAACATCTGAACCTGTCCTTTAAATCAGACATGATGAGGACCACTTCACTTGCCCACTCTGGGGAAATTAAAGTGAGCGCATATAGGAATGTAAAGTTAAAATAACAAAATTATTAACAGGCTTAAAAATCTGTCCTTAAAAAATTAACATGCTCTGATATTATAGTGTCTTTTGTTAGTGTATTGCTTTCTCCCAGATTGTGTACTGCCCCCAGGAAGCGCCAACCAATCAAATGATTATATTTAGGGATGATTAAAGGCCCTGAAAACGTATTTTCTCTAAGTCTCTCACTATGAGCTATCAGGTCCAACATGAACACAGGATTTTCTGCCGAGGTTCAACCAGTTTGGAATATTTTATGAGAGATTTTCTGAATTGTTAGTTTTTGTTTGTGCTCCTCCCAGTGACTTAAAGTTGGAAAAAAACATGATGTCACATATTTTTGTGTCAATCAGGATATAGTGGCATTTAAGTCAAAATTGTTGTGGGGTTGTTTTCGACCTTAATGTTTGTTTGTTGCACATTTTCTAACAGATATTTAGTGTTATAGAGAAGTAACGTGTTTCAGGGGATTTAGCGTTAGAGTTAAGTTCATGTTTGGGGCTTAGGTCTGTCAGTCCTAGTATAGGAGGTGGAGTTTGTACACAGACCTGAAAGAAAGTACTTTGTAAATAAAACACTAACACACCATTAGGAGTCTCAAACCTGTGTTGCGTGACACTTTCACCTCATAATCCCTGACCTCTGATCCCACAGGAAATACTTTGGGGAGAAGATTGGACTGTACTTCGCATGGCTAGGTGTTTACACCCAGCTGCTGATACCAGCCTCCATTGTGGGAATCATTGTGTTTGGCTACGGGGTGGCGACAGTGGACACTGATATACCCAGGTACCACTGCGCATTCATTTGTGGAAAAACGGGACAAAACCCCATTCAAGACATTTTTTGCTCCTCAGTTCAATAAAATAAAAATAATGCTTGGCTGACAGTACTAACACTAGTCTGTAATAATAAAACACTAACATTTGAAAGATTCCTACCACAATTTAAATGTATGCACACATGCCCTTGCAAACACGCAGTAGACGGGGATTGCCCAGATACCTGCTGTATTCAGCTTTAGTCAGGGCTGTGTGGGAGGAACACAGAAGGTATGGCTGGCAGTGTGTGTTTGCGTGAGTGTGTCATGAAGCAAAAGGCTGATAATTCAGCCTACACAGACTATGAATAGGGTCAAAGCAGAGAAGATCGTATTGTGTTAATGTGTGTTCAAGTTCCATTCATTACTAGTGGTTAAATGTAACCGACACAAGGATCTCTGGGTGTTTTTAGTCGGACTGGCTCCATAGACGGAAATGCAGAAATTAATGTAATTTTATCCTTTTTTAGGTGGCTTAAATTGAATGCGTCGTCTTCAAGTCTAAATTGCCATTGTAGTAATTTTGTCAGATCTAGGTGCTCTGTGACTTGAATCTTGATTTCCTCCCCCCCTTCAGTCAGGAGATGTGCAACGAGAGTCTCAATTTCACCATGTGTCCTCTCTGTGACGGAGCCTGCGACTTCTGGCAGCTCAGCACCGCCTGTGGCACTGCCAGAGCTTCACACCTCTTCGACAACCCCGGCACCGTCTTCTTCGCCATCTTCATGTCTCTGTGGGGTGAGGTTACAGCGTGTGTGTGTGTGTGTGTGTGTGAGAGAAGTTGGACTGAATGACAAGTTGCTCATCATATCTTGACCTCCTTCATCTCAAGTCTTGCCGATAGCAACAGGCTGAAACAACACACACATTAAAGGTGTATACTAGAGATTCAAGTTTCTTACAGCAGGAAATTACTTTTGAATTTGTGCAGACAAAAAGAAATCCTCCTGAAAATCAGTTCAAACAATTCTCCTCCTTTTTACAAAATGTGGTTATAGGTAAAAACAAACCATGAGTACATTTCTGACTCTGGAAAGAATAGTGTGATTTAACTCAAGATCTACTTAGCTTTTTCCAGAGCTTTCAACAAGATATGCCCACTTACTAGCTTTTTGTTAGGGATGCAGTCGGAAGCGCCAGAAGAGCTATTCAAGTGGACCTTGTGTTAAGATGTTTTGTCAAACAACTATGAGCTTTGTAGCTCACAGAAAGCCAGTGATTCTACTAACTTCAACTTCTAACTTTGTAAGACTTTGAAAAGGTAATGTTTGTAAAACTGGGCACTGGAAATGTGAAAATCCTCTCTGGATGTGTTGCAACCTGTTCATGTGCTGATCTACTTTGTTGTGTGTCTGTGCAGCCGTTCTGTTCCTGGAGCACTGGAAGCGCCGTCAGATCAGTTTGAGCTTCAGTTGGGATCTGACAGGCATCGAGGAGGACGAGGTATATACAGCACACACGTACACACCATATATAAAGATGGACGGCATGACGGCTCCACAAAACCGGACAATGTTGGCAGATGGGACAAACTGAGAGGTTTTGGTTTTAATTAGTTATTTGCTATAGAATGTGGGTGTCATGTAATGATTCACAACTTTAGGGCAGGTGTTTTTTGTTTTTTGTTTTATTTTTTTTATTTTTGTACAGTGGGAGGAAGTGTCATCCATCTTTATATACAGTCTATGGTACACACACACACACACACACTCAAAGAAACTCACTAATGCACATATTTAAACACTAAATACTCTTAAAAATGTACACACATCAATGTGCCGGTCTGAATACACATAAATAGCAATGTGTTAATCCATATAAACACACGCTGTAGTCATGGCTTTAAGGTGTCAGATTTGCTAAACCCTTCTCTCCTTCAGAATTGTCCAATATGAATGTAATTTCTACAGAGACTGATGACCTGTACATATGCAACATGCACACCACACACACGTACATACAGAAAACACACAGATATACACATGAGCCTTACTCACACACATGCATGCATGTACGTCCTATACACAAATTGGACTCCTTGCCCTGTTTTTCCTTCAGGAACATCCCAGGCCGAAATACGAGACCATCCTGCTTCAGAAGAGACAGAGGAAGCAGAAAACTAAGAAAAAGAAGAAAAAGAACGTGGTAGGGAAGATTAGAAACCTTTTCATTTAAGTGCTTCAGACCATGTTTACCATAAAGCCTGTTTGACTCGTGACTGTTTGCATAATACGATATGAAGAACCTATGAATTCCATTCTCTTAGCTGGACCTGACTGTCAACAATACTAAGGGAAAGGTATTATACTCAAAAAATGCATTAATTTATTCTATAACATGACGTACAGCAAATTATGACATTCTTTAGAGTAACATCAGGTTTTAGAATTCGCACTATATATTCCCATCATGCTTTCTGTGGGAAAAGACCAGTGTGACCAGTTGATCATGAAACTCATCACATTTGGAATCAGATGGTTCTTGATGATCCAGATGGATTCTGATAACTTTGGTCTCCAAAGTGTGCGGCAGACATTAGTGTGATCTAATGATTGGGAATGATCTAGATTCTCTATGTAAATTGGGTCAATCAGGTTGAGTCCTGCTGGCCCACATACACTTTGCTGCTGCGACAGATGGCTTCCTGCCACAGCCAGAGTGAGGCAGGAACTAATGATATAGGACATGATACAGGACTACCGCCACACTATCCCAAAACCTGACCTGGGGATAAAAGTAGGAAGGATCCGACTGCTGTTTAACTTTGAAAATTTTTTTTTTTGCTTTGTTTATTGTAGGGACATTTTGAAAACACGCCATCTGCTGGTTGTTTTTAAGAAAAAGCAGCACACAGTTGCACCACAAGGAATTGAAGTGGTTGATTTGTATACAATTATACCTTGGACACTGAGGATTCCCTGTTCTGATTGGTTTTACTTTTGGGTGTTGGGGTAACCTCTATGTTATCTATTACAATTGTGGAACATACGGCTCTTCGGGTATCATCCCTTACTTTATATACTGTACATCAGACAGTTTGCAATAGTAGATACATTACAAGAGAGGTCAAAAAAATAAACTAATTATTATAAAATGAGAGTGGATTCCGGCAGTGGTCTACATGAAGACATTCACAGATACACTGCCATTTTATACACATTTAAATAGGCTGCTGCAATATAGTGATAAATACATCAATAAGCATATAGTTTATAGCTGCTAATGGCTCAGTTGCTGACATTAGTGAGCAATGTCATTTGATTATGAATACAATAATATAACTATACTGAGAATAACCAGGAAAAAGGCAGGGCAGGGTCTGTACTTTGGACAGGAAATGACATAATGGTCATTGGTTATATATTTTTATACATTTAGCTTGAATGCGGTGCGTGTGTGCGCGTGTGCGTGTGTGTGTGTAACCTGTCCCTCTGTCTTGCAGCCAGATAAGCAGGAGGACGGGACAGTGACAGGGAAGGACAGATGGAGACAAAAACTACTGTCTGCCATGGCTGCAGGAATACCGGTAACCCCCTCCTCTCCCCTCGACTTCCTCCTCCTCCTCCTCCTCCTCCTCCTCTCACCATCCTTTTCCTCTTTTGCTTCCTCTTCCTTTTCTCCTTCCCCTTTTTTCCTTTGCTCTCTTCCTCCCCCTCACCTCCCTTTCCCTTTCCCTCTCCTCTTTTCCTCTCCTGCAGGCTGCTGTCTATCTGTTCTTCTCTTCCTGTCCCATCCTCTGGCTTCTACAGTCTCAACTCCTCAGGTATTTGTTTGTGTGACTTTCTGTGCATTTTTTTCAACGTCAATCCAAATATCTGGTCACAACAACAAACTGAGCCTTAGTAATCTTTTTAAGTCTCTTTGTGGTACTAAAAGCATGAGAAAGTTGACAGAAAGACTGCCTTGCATATCACTAATCACATTTTGCTTTCCCGTGTGAGCTTGCGATAGTTTCTCTCTGCCACCAATGACATAGAAATGACATCCATAATAACTGAAGGTTTTCATTCAAATCAGTCTGCGGGATATCTGTCAGAAAAACATTTGCTTCCTAAATTGAACATTTCCAGTGACTCAATATTTTGTAAGTAGGACGTTAATAATGGACCTTACTGTAGCACCACCAGTTTTGGTCAGGGGAAATGACAGCATTTTCAGTGACGGAAAGCTCATTTTTGGAATGAAACTTCTCAGTAGTTCTAGTCTACTCAAGCTAATTGGTTGGCCATGGAAAGTTGTTTGTCTACACACCAGCGAAGCCTGTTATGTTTAGACATTTATTTATGCAAAAATAATCTGTATACTTGCCAGCAGTGAGGGAAGGGAACGGAGTGTACCTCTAACAGAAGAAGAGACAACTACAGTCGGTATCAACAAGAGACAGAGGCAGGGTGTCTGGAAACTCCAGGAGGAGGAGTGTTTTTGTTCCAAAGCAGAGGGAAAAGGTCAAAAAGTGAGCAAGAAGCCATAACTTTCACTAATGTAATGTCAAGTAAGCATTTTGTCACTGAGGTTCTTTTAAGCCATGCTGGTTGTTAATGACATGTTTTAAGAAGGAATAGATGGACACACCTGAAGACAGACAGCTGGTGCTAATGAGGGATTATCAGTCTCTGCGGTTCCCTTTTCTGGAGGAGCGTGTTAGTGTGTGTGGGAGAACTCATACACACAAATCCCTTTGAAAAAACCAACAATGAATTTATCCAACTAACAGCTACTGTCTGTGTAGTGAAAGCCTAATATAGCCTAAATGCCTCTGTGTCACAGAGCTCCAGTGTTGTGCCACACATCAGTGAGCCGCACTCTTTCATTACCAAGAACACACACACTCACTCTATAGGTTACATTGAACCTTAGATTGAACCCACTAGTAACCAAATGCGTATTAATCCATGGCTGAAAATAGTTCCCAACAGATTCACTGCTTACTGCTGTTTGAGTGACATTTGCTAGAAATGGCAGTGCCCAGCTGTTTTGGGAGATTACTGAGCTCTAAAAAAAAAACAAGACACTATTTGCTCATCACACAGGTGTAACATCAGTAGTGTTACAGCTGATTGTGCGTGCTGGCTCACTGATTTGGTAGCTGTCATTAGTTACACCATTGCTAATCCTGCAAGGACAGGTCTATAGCTGTGTATCAGTTTAGAAGGCGATCCCATTCCAAAGGCTCCTTCAAATGCGGCCAAAAGATGCGGCCTTAGTTTTCCGAATTTGCAGGATCCAACAGCTGAGAATGTGGCGTCCCGAAACATACCGAGCAGGATTACACTTTTAAATATTAAGAACGGAGCTGCAACTCACTCGAATAGCTAATGAAACAAATGTTAAAAAAAAACCAAGGGGTCTTAAAAACCTCAATCCTCATCTGCAGCTGTCACGGTTGCTAGGCGACAGGCGTGTATCGTGACATTGGTGACGCAAATAGGAAATCCTCCGTAGACCAGACCGGCACACTGGAGGTTCGGTTCCTACGTAGATGCGGCCCCTGAATTGAGACACAGTGACAGAGTCTTGACGTGCTGTTTTGAATGGTAGAACTATATTCCTGCGCCTGCTGCTTTGGAAACATTGTTTCTCACATCAACTTTCAAAACAAGTTTCTGTACGACAAAATTAAACGGACAAAGAAAACAAGACATCAAAAGAGACGAGGAGAAAAAAACAATGAGAAAGGCATACAAATAGAGAGACTTGGAGAAGTAGGGGGAGGATGGAGAGAAACAGGGGGAGGGCGGCTGAGTGGGAGTGAGGCATGCTGGGCAGGAAGCCAGGCGTAAGATTAGTGACGCAGAAATCTGTCTCTGTCTCACTCTCTGTACCTGTCTCTCTCGAACCATTTTATTTCTTACCTGAGACAGTGAAAACATTCTACAATCAATATACTACATGGCTACAGTTATTCATGACTACTCAGTGTACAAAGCATTAATTTGGCACTTTGAAAGTGCCTTGAATAAGAAGAACATTTTGACATTTTTTGTTACCTTCTGATTTATTTATTAACTGAAGCCACGTCTGTTCCTCAGTGACGGACATTTCTCTGTCAAGACTTTTCAAATCATTTCTTAAATTAGGAGCTGTCAGTGCAAATAGTGTGTCCAAAGAGCTAAAAAATGATTTTTCTATACAGGATGATTTAAAATATTTTACCACTGGAAAGCCAGCACAAGCATGTACAAAGTCTGGCATCTGGTCTAAACTTGATTCTAATATGGATTTCATTAAGACAGTGTAGCATTTGTGTTTGTTTGTTTGTGTGTGCGTTGGTAGCTTTGGAATCATAAGTGGGTATACTATAGGATGTCCAGCATTTGGACACAAGGAGAAAAAGCGAGAGGGAGGAGGATGAACAGAGAAATAAAGTTTGTGACTGAGTCTCTGTCATGAGATGAAGGCCTTGTTGAGCTTTCCTCAACGGAGGTTACAAGCCAAATATAACACCTGACCCATTTACAACTGCCCTTCTCTCTGATGGCTGTCCCCACTAACCATCATACCACACACACACTCACTTCCACTCCGAAGGTCTTTTTGTCCTTCAGTAAGTCGATCCCTCAGGTAGCTAGGGGAAAAAAGCATCTTTAGAATCCTGCATGAAATTAAGGTTTGAGCCCAAAATGCAGTTCCTACTGGAATGCTTAATATACTGATGAAACAGACAAGTGGCAGGACATATATGGTCCTTGATCATAAAAAAACCATAGTTCTGCTGAGAGGCTGATTCATTTGTTTCTCTCAGCTTAACTGGGAGGTATAATTATGGGTCGTCAGCATAAGAATATTAGACATATATTATTTGGTAGACATTACTGGTGAAGGAAATTCCCGCCTAAACACTTTAAAGTATGTTTATTTGATGTGAAGGGAAGTCATGTTCGAGTATATTCAGTAAAGACAAATATCTATGTGAGTCTGTGCAAGTGTTTTTTTTCCTTTTTCCTTTCCTTTTAATTATTTTACTAATTATATTAATTATTAATATATATAATATAATATATATTAATATATAATAATTACTAATTATTAAATCATCCTGTTGTTCAGAAGATTCCATCCAGGTATTTTATGAAACAGCACATCGGCGGGCACATTTATGTATGCGGGGTGCATATGTGCAGACTCACACAGAAGGAAGAGCTGCTCTCATTGGCCAGCGCATGTAATCTGAAGAAAAAAAATACCTATAATGTTTGGAGACCATCGGATGGAGGGAGATTTGTGTGGTCAAATTCCATTCCAACCAGAAACCTCATTAGCTTTCTTTCACTGATTAACACACTTTGAACCTGAGGAAGTAATTTCCTCAACATTACAAATGATCTAAGCAAGACACCGACAAGGTTCTAAATTAATAATAGAAATTCTCCAAGGTCTCATATGAAACAAGTTTCAGCATAGAACATTAAACATTTAAACATTTCACAGGTTTTTATTAGTAACCAAAGGTCAGAGTTCATCTGTCAAATAAAGACGTTTAGCCAGAGGTGCTATAAATTGTGTGTGTGTGTGTGTGTGTGAGCAGGCTGGATATAAGGAACTATGGCAGCACTATAAAAGAGGAAAGATGTGAGATGTACAGTTGGTTTTCTTTGGTCTGAACTATACTTGAAAAGAGCTTGTTAGGGCCCGAGCAGGGAAACCTGCGAGGTCCCTATTGTATTTCTAAGGATTATTATTCTGCAAATGAAATGGCTTTTTGGGGGCTTTATCATGCTCAAAAAGTAATGAAAGTTGGCACGTGCATCAGAACTGGTGAAAAATTTGATATTTTGTGGGTCTCCAACATGAGTGTGGCAAAATGGCTCTGTAGCGCCCCCTGCAAAACTTTGAAAAACAAGCCCCTGCATCCCGTTTCACGTACACGCACCAAATTTGGTAGGCTTATGTATCATGTCCAGACTTAGATAAAAGCCTCTTGGACCCCTACAATACGCCAAACAGGAAGTGACTTATATGGGATTAACCACGGATTTTTGGCCTTTTTTGGCCGTTTCGGGGCCTCGTACTTTGTCGAACTCCTCCTTCATTTTTTATCGTATCGACTTCAAACCTGGGCCGTTGTCATCTAAAGGCCTCAGCCATGAAAAGCTGGTACGCCCAGGGTATTAACGTCAACGGTGTGCCCGTGGCGTGGCGTGGAAGTTAGGTGTTTCGTGGTCAAACAAAAAGTGCTTCTTATCTGCTCTGTACATTGTCCGAGATCACATATGTCACATATGTTGACCCCCCCCGCCCTGAAGCGGCCTATATGATAATTTTCATCCTCGCTCATAGCGCCACCTACTGACAGCAGGAAGTGTAAGGCTGTATGCTCTGGCCACAATGTGCCACTCCCCTTTTGTACGCCCGAGGTCCGCTGAGCGGCGGACGCTGCA
>JAVQJF010017115.1:0-18602 GCA_036023855.1 Gadopsis marmoratus | reverse complement strand
AAGTAAGTACACAGCAGTAAGTAACTCGAATTTCTTTGTTAGAGTAGGTTGAGGTAAACATGTAACTGGCAACCCGAGTCGGTCCGCGTGCATGCGGTGTTGTGCAGCAGCGGCAGACTCAGACTCAGACTCAGACTCAGACTCCCCGCAGGGATCCAGGGTCGCACAGGCTGCTGCTGCATAGATGGCTGACAGAAAGGACTAACTTGGTGTGTGGTGCTACAAACTGTGTGACCATCCAGCGACTGTCTCGGGCCACTAATTACGCCGCAATGGAGCAAGAATTCGACGACATTGATTCGGCCGGGAAATGGCAAAACCTTTACAATGTAAGTCGGGACACTGGGCCTCTCGTGTTTCTATGGCGATCGGCTGCTAACTTACTTAGCTAGCTAACTTGATAGCTTGCCCGTCAGACACCTTTCCCAGTATTTGGTTATTTTTAGCGTCCTGTGCGACTCATTCAGTTGTGTTAACTTATATACACATTGTGTAGAGGCTGTGTATATATATATATATATTTATAGTGCCTGTACTTAGTGAAGACGAATGAGAAACTAGCAGTCCGCGCTAGTAGTCGCTGACTTCCGTAGCTAGAAAGCTTGTGGCTAGAAAACGTGCAGCTGCAGTCTTCACAGTTGAGCTCAGTTAGCTAACGCTGGCTGACGCTAGCAGACGTCAGCTGCAGTTTCTGAGAACTCACCAGGACTTCCTGAGAAAACCGCATGTGTTTTACCACCAGCTGTCTAACAGCCCAGCATTTAGTTTGCAGTACCTCGGTTCCGGTTAAACTTTGGCTGTAACCATGTAATATGTAGCTACTAACTGGAGGCTAACATGTAAGGGGAGATGTTTTGTAGCTAGCAGTTACCCAGTTTGGAACTTAGAGACATTATTGTTATCGAGCTTACAGTTTAATTGAAAACTAAAAGTAAAAGTCAACAACAACTATTCAGTCATTTGTAAATCCTGAGAGGTGGAATTGTTTTCTTCTTCTTCTTCAAATGTTTACTTCAAGTATTGAAACTATTGTGGTCCTGTCAATGTCTAGTGTTTTTCTTTAGTTGCTTTTATTAAGATAAGATCAATCTTTGTTGATCTCCCAGAGGGGAAATTCGGGTGTCCCAGCAGCACAAGGACAGATATAAGTACAGATAAATATAGAAACTTAAAATAAAACCCATCTCTTATAAGTATATAAAATAGAAATGCCACAGGACTTGAACAACAGGCAAAAGATATTGTTATCAGTAGTAGTAATAGTAGTAGTAGTAGTACTAATTTCTGTTTATCACAAGAAAGCGATAACAAACTTATTGTCCAGCAGAGGCTTGGCGATCATCTTTGACCTCACCGCATACACATGATGAAACTATGTGCTGTAAACAACACTCAGTAATGTGACAAATGAAAATCAGAGCAAAGCGGCGGAGTACTTTTATAGTACAGTACACAGTATAGTTCTAGACCAGTGATTTTCAACCACTGTGCCGTGGAAAATTACCCAATTTCACTTAATTGGTCCAAGAAAATGATTATTTAGTTATAATTTCCCATTTTTGAGTGCCTGTGCCTGCAATGTAGTGACTGGCAGAGTAATTACTCTTTCACGTTAGTGGGTGGCAGCAGGTAGCTAATGACCTTGTTAATTTAAGACAATATAATTAGTTATGCATGCAAGAGGCAGCAGTGAGAGCAATGGATAAATATTTGAAAAGGAAAAATGCAAACCTCGAACTTCAAAATTCTGACCTAGATGAAGGCCCCAGTGTGAACGGTGAGCTGGAGGCAATACAGCGAAAGTTCTTTTTAATTTGGATTTACTTTCACTGGAGAGCCAACAACACCGACTCGTTATGCTTGGTGTGTGTGGGAAAAGCTATCCAACAGTGCCGTGGTCCAAAGCAAGCTTAAACGCCATCTCCAAACGAAACACCCGTCACTTCAAAACAAGAACGCAGGCTATTTTGTTCACCTGCGTGAACACACTGAGAAACGGGCAACTTTAATCAGAAAAACCGCAAAGGTGAACGAGAGAGCTTTCAAAGCTAGCTACCAAGTTGCTGAACTCGTAGCCAAATCAAAAAAGCCTCACACTGTGGCAGAGACATTAATACTACCGGCCCGCAAAACCATTGTAAACGAGATGCTCGGCCCTGACGCGGTTAAAGAAATAGCTAAAGTCCCTCTCTCAGATAACACAATTGCCAGACGTATTGTCTGACATGTCTGCAGACATCGAAAGTGTTGTTTTGGAAAAGATACGCATGAGTGGGAAATTTGCATTGCAACTTGATGAGTCTACTGATATTAGTGGACATTCTCAATTCTTGGCCAATGTGTGTTTTGTGGATGGAGACGCCATCAGAGAAAACTTCCTATTTTGCCAGAAAAAACAACAGGAGAGGAAAATCTTAGCATTAATGCTGTCAGTATTGCTGGCCACCACTTCAGTCACGCAGGAGGTGTGTGTCATATGGATGCACTAGTTTGTCTCACAATGCGTCTCCTATCACTGTTGCCATCTTAATCATCATAATGTGATACTCCTGACTTACTACATGTTTCTTTGTCTCCAACAGGAGATCCGTAACCAGTCCAGTGAATATCCTTACAAAGTGGCAAAACATCCTGTGAATCGGACTTTGAACCGCTACAGAGATGTCAGCCCATGTGAGTCTTGACAAATAATGTTGTTAATGAAAATGTGTATTACTGCAAACGACGACTGTGTGATTTGTAATTGCCCTATTATCTCCCATCTGGTTTCAGATGATCACAGTCGGGTAAAACTTGAAAACTCTGAAAATGACTACATCAATGCAAGTTTAGTCATGGTGGAAGAAGCCCAAAGAGCTTACATTCTTTGTCAGGTATGGTGTAGTACAAGCAGTGTAAATGTCTGCGTGAGTACATGTTGAAGAAGAATGTAGAGGATTTCACTTTGGTGTTTTGTGAGCATATTATGTATATTTCTTTCATTTGCTTCCACAGGGGCCTTTGAGGAATACCTGTGGTCATTTCTGGCTGATGATTTGGGAGCAGTGTTCCAAAGCTGTTATAATGCTCAACAGAGTCATTGAAAAGGGATCTGTGAGTAAACCTCAGCACCTGCTGATCATTGTTGGTTTCTTAAACATTGAGTTAAATGAGTTTAACACTTAAATAACTTCTTAAAGGTTATACATATATGAACTTCTAATTTGACTCAAATTAATACATCCAAGAACATACACTACCTTAATTTTTATTTTATTTTATTTTTTAGAAAAAATGCCATTTGTACTTGTTTATTTGTTGCTTTTTTTTTTCAATAAACATTCAGCAACAATATTTCCATCACACCTCAATAGCTATATCATACGATTATTTTAAGCCCAAAATGAAGATCCCCTCCAGACATGTTATGTTATAAATACCCTGCTTTGAATAGTAATTTGTGTCTAATATAGTTTGCCCACAAAAAGTTAAATTACCTTGTTAAACATCCTTCAAAATACATCTACTACTTCTCCCCCACAGGAAAATCCTGAATCTATGAAAATGCCAATAATAATAATATATTATATATATATATATATCTATATTATATGTAAGTTGCTTAGACGACCACGATTGACTCCAAACTAGTGATGTCACAAAATCCTTCTCTTACATGCAAGTGTTAAACTGAGATTTAAAGTGTTCACAGAGCGACTTTTTTTTCCTTCATCAGATTAATGTAAACTCATTCTGCACAGTGAAGCTCAAAAATTCATGTAACTAACAATAGGCAAAGTAACAATAAGCAAAACACATTTTCGTCAGGGTTGAGGGTTAAAGTCGGTCGAATCTGTTGTAATGCTTTAGGGGAACTGACTATTTATGACTTGTGGAAAACAAGCTGCTATGTCCTATGGGGTGTAATAATACAGGATCATTCTAGTCAATAGTACTGAGGGTAAGAAACATTATTAAAAGCATTGTTTGTATGTAGCACATTCCTTTACATTGGTATTTCTTGATAAAGATGGATTCCATGAATTCATGCAATCTCTCACAAAAGCAGTCTGTGAACACTCAGGGATGGATACACAATCAATGTGCATTGATCCTGCAAGATTTCAGTCGGCTCATCCTTCAGAAGACTGGGAGCGTGTGGCTTCCTACAAGTCTAACTTAATTCATTTTTGTCTTAACAGGAAAAATGTGCACAGTACTGGCCCACCACAGAGGAGCTCCAGATGTCTTTCACAGACACGGGGTTTGTTGTCAGGCTACTTTCTGAGGAAGACCAATCCTATTACACGATCCGAATGCTAGAACTGCAAAACACAATGGTGAGCATGAGAGGCAGACTATTAGGTAACATCTTTTTAAAAATGTGCAGTGGTGCAGTTTCAGAGATGATATTTTTTCTAGGTTAAATCTGTGTGTTTTACTTCAGGAAAATTGCTGAATTAAGTAATACATTTTTTCCATTGCTTTACTTACTGGTTCTAAAAATTAATTTTCTTGCATTATCTTGACTGGTTTTAACTATTGTAAAATCCCGCATCTATGTTTAAATGTATGGAGATGATAAATGCTGTGATTTCACAGGATATGTGATGTTTTCCTAGTGACAAATCAGCCCAGTCACGCAGAACTCTGTACAATACCCCAATCATGGCTGACATCACATGTTTTCTGTTGTAGACGGGGGAGTTGAGAGAGATCTACCACTTTCACTACACCACATGGCCTGACTTTGGTGTCCCAGAATCTCCCGCCTCCTTCCTCAACTTCCTCTTTAAGGTTCGGGAGTCCTGCTCGTTGGGCCCAGACCACGGGCCCTCAGTGGTGCACTGCAGCGCTGGGATTGGACGCTCAGGGACCTTCGCCTTGGTGGACACCTGCCTGGTTCTGGTGAGAACAGGGAGGAGGAATGGAACCCAATGCAGTGCATGTTAAAGGGAATTGTTGCCTAATATTTAATTTGAAAACAAAGCCTTAAAACATTACTCATGAGATTCAAGTTTTGGCAAGAGAGTCAGATGTTTATGTTATGATTATGCTTAGTGATAGCTGCACAGGGAGAGGTTTTAGCATGTTGGTGTGACACTTTTCTACCATAAATCTGAAGGATCTGATGCCGATCAGCTGAGTTTGTCATGGCTAAACTCTTAATTAATGAATATTTAATGTAATAAAGAAGCATGGAAGATTTGAAGCCGAGTGGAGTCTTGGAAAATAATTTTGATTACTATTTTGTGAAAATATAGATGTTACCTGAGGGCAAGCCAAGCCCTTTGTTCCCCTTTTAGTCCTTCAAAGTTGCCAGTTGTACACTTGCTTCTCTAAAAGCAGCATAATAATGTCCTAGTTTTATTAGATTCATATTAATATTTAAAGACCAATTAAGAAGCTCTGTCTGAAACATAAACGGCATGTATAGATATCAAGATAACCGCTGATGGCGTGTCCACTCAGATCCACTCCATTGCACATAATGACACACAGACCTACCAAAGTGAATGTGACCCAATCACAGATAATAATCTTTGGATTCAGTCCTGATCACATCTCAGGTGTCATGAACTGAACTTCTCGTTACCACACATGATCACAAACGTGATATAAGCCTGGCTTAAGCTGTCTGATGTATTTAGTGAAAACAGGCTCAGCTGCAGAGCCTTTTCATCTGTATTCTAAACACGTTAATCTGTTTTGCAGATGGACAGGAGGAAGAACCCATCATCGGTGGATGTACAGAAGGTGCTACTGGACATGAGGGAGTACCGCATGGGCCTGATCCAGACCCCCGACCAGCTCCGCTTCTCCTACATGGCTGTCATCGAGGGAGCCAAGCTCATCCTGAAAGACAACTCAGCAGCACAGGTAGCTCCGTCAAATGGCTTGAGAGTAAAACTGCACTTGTAAAATGTCTCAGGCTCATGTGTGGGGCTGTTATGAGATGATTTACACCTTGTTGGTGAGCTCCAGTGTCAGTGAAACTGTGACATCTGAGACTGGATAGGTGACTGCCAAAGTCTGCAACTTGATTCCGTAGACTACAGGCCGTTACTGAAACCACTGTGCTCTCTGTTGTATACAGTTTTAGTTAATGGACTGAAACAGGCATTGTTGCAGTTTCAAGCTTCCGGTTTGACTTTAAAACCATTATCAGGAGCAGGTAGAGGTGTCAGGAAACACAGTTTAGGCTTCTGACATAATCAGCCCAATTGATGCAACTGAGAAATCAGCTGACACACCCGGTTTTTATAGTGCTTCCTTGCACATGTTCCTGATAATATTTTGAAAGTAAAACGGATGGCTTGAAACTGCAACAATGCTTCTGTCCTATTATGAAATTACTATCTTGCTAGCCTGCCATCTTGGTTGTTTATGTTAATGGATTAAATCTTGTAGCCATTTAAGATCAACTTTCTTTGTTATCAAGCTTGACATTCTGTAAGTATTATAGTATTGTAGACCTAATTATCTGCATTTTTATTTGTCCATTTTCTGTTGCTTTTCTTTAAGGTTTTTTGGCTATGCATTTTTATTTTACAAGCACAAATGGGAATTTGGTCATTAAGACATTCACAACTGTAAAGGTAATGAAAATCTTGGGGCGGCCAACAATTTTTCCTTAGCTTGCCAGAGTTTGTCTTTCTCCCTGTCATAAGATTGGAGAAAACCTACTGTTCTGTGTGTTGTGTCTTTGTGTAGCACTGCAAGCAGAGAGTGATGTCCAGAGATGATTTGGAGCCCCCTCCACCACCTCCACCCAGACCTCACCCCAAAGACAGCAGACCCAACGGTCAGCCAGGACCCTACCTGGAGCCACAGGCCAACTCAGGAGACAACCTGCCAGCAGGAAATCCAGACAGCCAAGACCACAACATGGCAGAGAACTCTGGGCAGTAAGTTACAGCTCACAGTTCTTCAGGCTCATTGTGAATTGAACCACAGTTTTTTTAAAAATACTGCATTTTCTTAGGACTCCTCAGTGTGAACAGGCTTGCTTTCCAAGCTTGGTTTAATGCCTTTGTTTCCATCTATGCACTAAAATGTCACCTTGAAATTACTTTTAGACCTCAGAAACTGACATCCAACCTTTTTCTTCTTCCTACATTTTTGTTTGCAATTCTTATGTAACCATTCTTTAATCCTCTGGAGCATCAGTGGAACTGTGCATGACATTGATGGGATTTCATCACTGTTGTTTGCTGACTACTTGCCCTTAACTGGCTCTAATTTCAGTGTCAGAAAGCGACACCGTGAGGATAGGATTTTCAGCACCTCACAGAAGGTCCAGCAGATTAAACAGAGACTGACGGACTCGGAGAGGAAACGAGAGCAGTGGCTGTACTGGAGACCCATTCTGCTCAACATCGGTGCTGGGGCAGCATTGGCCGTCGGCCTGCTGGCGTGCTGGATGTACTCCCAGTGAAACTCTGGGTCACTTAGAACTGACTCCTATTTTGCACCCGTACCTGGGATTAGGTACTTCTCTAAGTAGATTTAGATGGTAATATGTGCATAACTGAGGGTATTTAAGGTCATCTAAGGTCAAAATGTGGGAGCGCTAGATCAAATGAGTATGTGTGTGTATATTTTTCATGTAAGATCTTAACAGAAATAGTAACATCTCAGGATCTTGGTGCCAGCACGATGATTTAATTTCCTTTCCTTCTTGTCACTGTTGTTGTATGTACTGTATCATAGCAAATTGCTTTGAAAGAAACTTACTAAAGGTGCAGTACAAAGCAAAAAAAAAATATATATATATATATATTCTGACCAGTTTGTTTTTACATTCTTTATTTGTAATGGTCAGAGATGTGTGATCATCTGTGGACATGTTTTACATTTTGCATTTCAAAATGGCTTGTGTTGATTGTCCATCCTACCATAGATACGTAGGAAGACTCCAGAGCCTAGAGGTCAGCTGTGGCATTTGTTTTTGTTTGTTTTTCTATAATGAAATTTGCATTTCATGCATGCATTTAGAGGTTTTCCAGAGCACCACTTGTTCTTCCATTAACATTTAGCAGGACATCCCAATATGGCCAGATATATATTTTCTGTGTGATTGGACACTTCATGGGGAGCTGCCTTGCTGATGTTTCAAACTGCTAGAATGTTAACCCGTTTTATATTCTGTTATATGAGCACGTTTTTGCTTAGGTTTTGGTTGTCACATGGAACATACAAGCGGTCGGGCCCCTCACAGCTTACTGTGTGTATTTACCCACTGGTTGGGTTCATGTGTGTATGTTCAGGTTATCCCACTGTTGTTTTTGAGGAAGCCAAAGCAAAGCTCTCTGGTTTTGGAAGGTAACAGCCAGGCAAGCTGTTGATGAAATGATGATGAAACATTGTACTCCCATTATGTGGAATGTATTATTTGTTGGATCGCTGACATAAGCGATACCTGTATTACAAAATGATAGTCATAGTAGCTTTGCGTTGCGTGTGACTTATTAATTTGAACTCATAGTATCACTGAATTGGTTTTCAATTCACTGAGACTAATCCAAAGCCATAATAGTGCAATTTAGAAGTTGGAGCAGAGCACCTTGGATAGTAGTCCAGTTAGGACAGCGTGATGGCATGCACATGTTGCCTGTTTGCTGGTTGCGATAGCTTTTAATGTGCCTTGAAGTGAATGAATTAAATGGAAAAATGTGTGCTCTAAGGTTTCCTAACATCAGTGCAAATAAAGGTTTATGTGGGCTGTTGTTTCCCACATAACATGAGAAATGTGTTAGCACTGCATTGACCAGCTTGTAGTAGCTGGAGGTGTGATGCATAAATTGTATCCGAGTTCATTACACACCAAATGTGTCATTAGCGTGTATGACCCCTGAGATGACATGTGTTCCTGTTAGTTACTGTTGGACATGGCTTTCACTTAGTTCTCATTTAACCCAGAAGAGACATGTTTGACCATAACATTCCATTAATTCTTGTTTTCCACATAAAACGTTCAGGGGGAGTTTTGTACACTGCTTAGCTGCAGTGAGAACATGAGAGATGGTGTTTTGAAAAAAGCAAACAAAACTCAAAATACTTCTTAAAATAAAGCATTCATCTTTTTTACCAAACCTTGCTTGTTTTTTTTATTCTTTTCCTTTCAGTCGGTGTCAGTAAAGCAGCTATACAGTGTCCACCCACAGCTCTCCCCCTCCCTGTGATGCTGTTCTATATTATAGTCATAATTTCATTCTGACCATGAACTAAATCAATGCAGCCAGACTGGAGGCCTCTCACTGTGGATTACAGGAATTGATTTAATATTTCAAGAAGAGGCCTTGCTTTAGTAATTTAATTTTCTCCTCCGTGGGATGGCATTGGCATGTCTGGAGGAGGAAGTACTGGATTTGTTGTATGAGCTATGCACTAAAAGAATAAATGCAGTTGTTTTTACTATAAAAAGAAGAATCATATTATCGTATATTTAAAATATGTTTTATATATATATAATCTAAATTACCATAATAGAAACGGGATTTATTTGATAAAAAAATTACCGGTAAATAGATCTAACGGGCCTATTAATAGAAACTACAATTTGGACTACAAAAGGGTCTTTTACTGGTTGACGCAGGTCGCGACGACAATAGGGCAACCGATGCAATACCTGAATGAAATTGCAACTATTTGTTCAACTAAAATGAAATGAACGTCTTCTAAAATGAAGTATCCCGTCAGTAATATTCTACTCGGCGTACATTACTCTATCCTAAGACAGAAAACCTGAACACATGAACACCGCAGCAATGCTGACCACAGGACGCTGTCAGGCACCAGCGGAGACGGATTCCCGCTTCCGTTTCCGCCACAGTTTGAATTGGCGATCATCAGATCATCATCCGCGGACTGTCATAGAATTCGGTTGCGTTACAGACGACAAATGTTTACAAGGATCAAATTGTGCTCAAGACAAGAAAAGCACAGTTGTGTATCGTTCCTGATAGCACCCTGCTGCTAACGGAGCTAGCTGTTGTGGCTCCAAACAGGCCGGAGCTCTGCCGCTGTGATGTGTCTGCCTCCAGAGAAAGCGTCCGAGCTGAAGCAAATCATTCACAACCATCTGCTCAAGGTGAGCAAGCTGCGCGGCTTTTATTTCCACACATTACGTTATTAAACAAGGGCCCTTTGCACGCCGTAATTCGTAAGATACGTGGTTTAACAGTTACGCGTATGTGTTTTCTTAAAGGTAAAAAATAGAGCACCTTAACCTCTATTTGCGTGTGGCGTAAGTACACACATAAGATCTAGAACCTCTAAACTCTGTCTTTTAAGTTCGGCGTTTTATATATATATATATAAATGATTACCTTATTTAAAACATTCAATATTTCCACACTTCACTGAACTGTTGTCTTCCTGAACACCCCAGTAGGATTGATTTGCCTGTATAGCCTACAGAGGTCTGTACTGTCTGAATTACAGTACAAATAGGTGAGATGAGTAGCATTAGGTAGGTGCACTGATATAATAACCAGCATTAGAATTAAAGTCATATATTGTGTTGCTCCCGTATGTTCTTTTTCCTAGTAACTGGAGTTCACCTCGAGGTGTTCATGTCTGAAAGGCATATTCTGTTTTGACCCTGCATTTTACGCTAAGATTCGAATGAAATGTATAACAGACAACGTCTGTTGGGAAATAGTTACAAAAATGTTGTTGGTGCAGCTCTACTAACACAAAGATGCTGTCCCTTTGGATACCGTCCTGCAGGTCCACCAATATCAAAACATCTTGACGGGAAACTCCTTTCTCATCAACATTTCCAAGACTTAGAGCACTGCTGCATTTTGCCCTTCACTCTCCCCAGAACAATGAAAAGGGGTTGACAGCTTGTATCAACAAGCACTAACTGGGACCGTGTGATGTCAATGGCAGTGCGTTTTTAGGAATCGAGGCTTTTCTGTGGGATGAGGCAAGCCACAGATATCTAATTAACCTGACGTGACAAGGAGTCTGTGTTAAGAGGATGTTCAGAACACTGCGGAGCTCTGAGACATCTGTTTGTGGCTCTTGTTTAGGGTGAAATGTACGGGACTGTGGAGTTTATTCATTCTTTTGTGGTTATCAGATGGATATCCACGGGAAGATCCGCGAGGTGCTGGCTGAGACTGTGAGGGACGACCAAGGTCCAGCACGTCGATGTCTGTCTGAGGCGGATTTCCTGCGTGCTCTGCAGCGCAGGGGCATCATAGACGATGTTATGAAGGACATACACTTCACCCAGGTTGGCCAACACTTGAAAAAATATGCAATTTTCAGGTTTATATATTTGATGATAAGACTGACAGCAGTTCACTTTGAAAATCATCCTAAGTGACTGTAAATAACAACTTTCTGGAATAACATCTGTGTTTAAATACTAATTTGCACCCAGATGCAGATAACAATTCTCCACTGTATGAGTTGTATAAAGTCAGTCACCTGCTGACTGTTTTGTCATGCACCTTTGTCATGTTGGTCTGCTTTGGTAGGAAGTGCCCACAGATGCAGTATCAGGATCTCCTTCAAAGCCTGCCACTCATTTTGTTGACAAGAATATTACTCAGCTGGAAAAAAGTAAGAAACATCATTTGCACACTCGAATAAACCAGCATAGTTTCATGGCCTTTTTTTCTTCACTCAACTTGTCCGTGTTTCTTTTCACTCTCTCAGCCAATATTGACCCATCCAGGCGCTACCTGTATCTCCAAGTACTTGGTGGTAAAGCCTTTCTGGAGCACCTCCAGGAGCCAGAGCCCTTACCTGGACAGGTGTGTTCTACCTTTATGCTCTACCTGCACTTCCGGAACCAGAGGTTTCGCTCAAAGCCAGTGCCCTGTGCCTGCGAACCTGACCTGAAAGAGGGCTTCCTCTTAGAGATCCACAGAGATGGCATAGGTACGTCTAAATTAGCAGCGTTGGTGTCAGTCAGACAGGACCAACAGTTGTTATGCTGTTGCTTCGTATACATCATCAGTACTGAGTTTGTAATTTTGTAACTACTGTTTGCACTGCAGGAGAGGGCAGTAAAATGGCGGATGCGACCACCATGCTGTCTATGTGTGACCCGGTTCACTTGGTGCTGATCAAGACGGACACCTCCAGTGAGACAATGCTGGTCTCGTCCTACTTCCTGGATTGGAGGACAGTCCTCAGCTCGCCCAATGGGAAGACCTGCTTTGCGGTGGAGCTGATGGGAGTTGGTGAGGAAGGACGATTCTGCAGTGAATTTGAGAGTGATAGTGTTTACACAATGATTAATATCTTTATTTTTTAAAAGGTAACTTTTCTATGGCTAAGGGTGAAAATTTATGAATGCAGTTCATAGGTAGAGTGGAGTTGTAGTTTATTGTCTACCTATTGACCTAAGACACCAAAAAATGTACTCAACTTTATTTATATAGCACCTTTCATACAAGCATGCAACATGTGTACATCCCAAAGTGCTTCACAGAGCATGGACCAAACAGCAGAAACACAAAAAAAATAGAATTTTGCAAGACGAAAACACTGCAGTTGCAGTGGTGAAACACTAGTAGTCAGAAAACCTATTATCAACATTAAATTCCGAACAAAAAATTGTGTCGCCCCTGCAGGTAAAATCTGCCACAATAACGGTTCCTTTTTGTAAAACATAGCTTAAGTTTTTAATAATTAATAATTATTAGTTAGGAGACCTGATCGTACATGACAGACATTTCATTTATTAAAAAAATATATATATGTAGTATATATTAAATGATCATATACTATAAAATGTTCTTCAATTTCAATCACATAACAAACAAAGCCTTTTCTCTTTGGGCAGACCACTAAACCTACCTGTTTCTATAACTAATGTACCTGAATGCAACTGACCACTATTTGCAGTATTATGTACCAATGAAATCACAGTTATGGATGCAAAGCGACATATATTCGACAATAGCGACGTATATCACTCTGCTGATGCGGTATGTGACGTCGTTCACTCAGCCACAAGCAGGCTGCAAACACAACACCCAAATGCCCTTCTTCTTAGCTCTGGTGACTTTAACCACGCCTCTCCATCCTCCATGCTGCCCACTGTCACTCAGTATGTTACATGTCACACCAGAGACAGTGAAATATTGTCCCCCCGAGAAGGTCTGATCACAACCTGGTGCCTTACCGGCCTGTGTACAAACCTCACAGGCAGCCAGGCAGCTAGGCAGCTGTCACTCGCACAGTGAAGAGATGGTCTGAGGAGGCTTTGAAGGACTGTTTTGATTCAACTGTGTGGGACGTTTTCTGTGAAGATCAGGGGGAGAACACTGACAGTCTCACACACTGTATAACAGATTATATTAACTTCTGTGTGGAAACCGCCGTACCCACCAGGACTGTACGGTGTCAGCTACAGGACAAAGACGGAGAATCAGTCGCAGCAGAACAACATCAATCGAGAATGATCTTCAAAAGATTCGATCAGCAATCTGCCCCTCCCCCTGCCCAGTCCTCTCTGCTGCAACTCCCATCGTCTGCCCTGCCTGTATACTGCCCCTCCTCCACCTCTCCTACCACAAACATCAGCCCACAGCAATCCTGCACATGCATTACATGTCCTGTCAAGCTCCCCACCCCTCCTTCTACAACCTACTGCACCCAGCCCCCCTGCTCCAACCCGTCCCTCACAACAAACCAGGTGTGGAAAGAACTCAGGTGATCATGGTGAGAAAGGCTGCAGGCCCAGATGGAATCAGCTCAAGGCTTCTCAAGTCATGTGCAGACCAGCTGAGCGGGATCGTATGAAGCTCCCCTGAAGCTGGGGAGAGTGCCACAACTGTGGAAAACCTCCTCCTTTTTTCAACTAATGGTTGAACCTGTTGAGCTGTTAAACATTGGTTGCAGACGTTCCTGGTCACCCCTTAAAATGAAGCCATGTCTGTTTCCACCTCTCCTCATAGGCCGAATATGTCTATGAATAGTTCAACCACAGACCCTGGTGTGTTTTTTCTTTTCTCTAAACCTTCGAGATTTCTTCATTTGAATAATGTTAGAGGCCAGAAGATGTGAAATTCTGTAGTATTTCACAAGAAATAAGCAAAGATCAGAGAAAAAGAATGTTATTTTTCTCCTTTATGTCCCATTAATGATCTCATGATTCCAAGGAAGGAGTGGATGCCTTTTTAGAAAATGTATCAGACATTATATTTGTATATACATGTTTTAATACACGTCTGGAAGGGATTTTAACAGTTATTTGCATGTACTAACAGTAAATTAGAAAGCATATGCTAGAATTATAAGGTTTTTGAAAACATCTGCTGTTTGCCCGTCTCTCCCAGTGATGTGGCAACAGCTTTACAGTGGTGTGTCTGTCTCTGTGTGTGTCTGTGTCACCAGGAAGTGAATGTAAAGTCCCAGCTGGTGTTTTGACTGTCAGTCTGGAGCTCTACCCTCCTCTCACAGAGACTCTGGGCACTGACATCATCAGCACACAGGTCAGCACACTGGAGTCTCTTTATCTCTCCGTCTGTTTATTCATCTGTTTATTCATCTGCTTCATTATTCATGAATGAACTAACCCCGCGAAGCATCACAACAGAATTCCATTAACGCGGTTGGGAATCAATCAGAGTTGATATAAAGGCAGCATTGTAAAAGAGGCATCAGCGCTCTATATTCAGATGTCACTGTGTATTTCTCATTCAGCAAGCACTGGAGAGGCAGAGGACGGCAGAGAGGGAGAGGCTCTTCTTGGTTTATGCCAAACAGTGGTGGCGGGAGTTCCTTGAGATACGTCCATCACACCAGTCCAAAATGGTTAAGATCTTTGCACAGGTTCGTCTGAACTCACATGTGCTTATATGAAAACGTTTTGCTGACTTTTAAGGACTTTTATTCCAAAACCAATCAGGCAGTTTGTTTTACTCATATAATTTTTTTTTTTTTGATCAACAATAGACCTGTGGAGTGAATAGTAGAGGGAGTGGGTTGCGTATATACACAGACACTGATTAGGGAGTTCCTCACTCAGAACAACCTGATTCATTTGCTATTTGCAACTCAGACACTAGTTTAGTGTGTTAGTGGTTTGGGGAGAGGACTTCTCATATTCCTAACCAGGTTAGGGACTGCGGAATCCTCAAATTCATCTCTGGCTCCAAGCTGTCCTATCGCCTCCGTGTGCGTCTCTGTGCTCCCCACAGGATGAGAACGGCGTCAACAGGCCCGTGTGTTCCTACGTGCATGTCCTCCGGGCAGGCCGGCTGCTGGAGAGTCCTCGACAGGCGGCCCGCTTCGTCAGCCTGCTGGCCCACGAGAAGGCCCCAGTGGTGGGGGGAGGAGGAGGCAAGCAGGAGCAGTGGTGCACATTAATGGCTTTCCTGTGCAGAGGGAAGGTAAGGGGAACTAGCTGGCTTCTTGGCAGCTACAGCGGAGATGGACTCATTTTTCAGATGCACTTACTGTGCTGCCAGATCTTTATCAGAGACAACGGCAGAGTTATAGCTTTTCACGCCAAAGTTCCCGTAGAGTGCAATGTGTTTCACTAGTCATTCCAAATGGAAATAAATCATTTGTTTGTAAAGTGTCCTAGCTGAGTCTCTGGACTTAACATTCACCTCTACGGTAACATTTACTTTAATCATATATTTACACATTAAATCCAAGTATGTGGAAGACATCTTTCCCTTTTCAGGGTACTATAACCTTGTGTGATTTAGTATCTTGTTTGGGACATACTGTCTTTGTGCAAAGCAGTCGGCCAAACTCTCCATGTGTCCTCTATTTAATAGCACTGTTATTATTAGTATAGCTTTTCCTTTGCACTGTCAGACTGTACAAACTGTTTGGACATAACTAACAGTGCTATGGTCCTAATGAGTAAATCTTTCCAGAGATAATAATATTACTAAGACATAGTGTTTCTATGACTGGATCTTAAAGTCAGTGATTATCAAAGGGGAAACAATGCTTGGTATTTTTCTTCTGGTTTTTCCTTCTTCTGATCAGTTTTGTTAGAAACATGAGCCCCGCTTTGAGAATAGAGCGATACGAAGTCCCAATCTATGTTTCCATTCGAAAAACAGCAAAAGGTGTTCGCAAACCTCTTCATTCAATCCTCAAAATCCCATACACAAAACCCAAAACCCAGGCAAGACAGCAACACAGTGCATAGATCCTGCAGTCATTTAGTGGAGATAAACAAAACTGACAACTAAATTAACAAAACAGTTTTGGCAGTCTCTTCACTGCTCAGGTGGCCATAGGTTTCCATCCACATCGCAGCCTAATATTTTCTCTGGCCAAACATCTTACACAGATGAAACCAAATCCAGCCTGGGAATGACTACACTCTGGTCTCATCACGGGCCAAGTCCATGACCTCTGAGTATGACGTGGACATTTTCCAAAGTAACGTTGAGACCTATTCCTGGATCGCTTTGGAGCCGCTGCTGAATTGCTGCACTGCAGTCTGATGGAACCACCTCGCATTCAGATTCCGATGGATTGACTCAAGAAGACCGTGGCGACACGATAGGGAGTACAAACAAAATACAGAAGGCATCCGTGAATGACAAAGCAATGACAGGAGAAGTAAAAAAAATTGCAACATACATTTCTTCAACAAAGTTGGAACATTCTTCGAGAAAGAACCTAATTTAATAACAAGATCACCATAAAACAGATGGATGGTTTGAACGAGTCCTTTTTTCCCCCTCTTACTCATTATGTTTACATTCTTCTGTTCAGCCAAACCGATACTCAGGGTTCAGCAGCGTTTACATTTACTCGATTTCTGAGCACAGCTGATTTTGTCATTTCTGAGAAAGAAGGATCCGTGCAGAGTGGACTGACTGATGCGTTTTCATCTCTCGACTAGATTGTGGGGAATTTCCCAGGCCACCACAGGATAAATGTTCCCTGCCTCTCCTCTGTGAGCGGCTGGCAAGATAGACACAACACAACTCTCACAAAGTGGCCCTTGTCAGCTGTGATTTATGACTTTCATTCCAGGGAAAATTAATTTACCCTCATCAGTCCCCAGCCTGTTTCGATGCTGCCGTCCATATTAGCACTTCTGGGGAACATCTATCATTCTGACTTGCCTGAAGCCCGAGCCAGCACACAGCAGCAGCACAAGCCCCCAGCTCAACCCAGGCCTCTTTACCCGGAAAAGTTGTACGAGTGAAATAAGAGTTGCTTACTGTCATGAACAATTTGATGACTACAGAGCTTATTTCCTCTCCAGCAGACTTGTCGTGTGTGTGTGTGTGTGTGTGTGCGTGTGCGTGTGCGTGTGTGTGTGCGTACATGATGAATTAGATGAGCAACAGGGATGGCTAGAAGACGGCAGTAAATCAGTTAAAATCTGTCTAAATATAGGGACTTTGATTACATCCATGCAGTCGCAGCGTAAATGATGAACAGGGGTCACACATTTACTGTTTTTATGATTTGCATGAGTATTAGAGCCAAGTTCAGAGTTCGTACAAAGTCTTGACAGTTTGGAAAATGCTTAATTTTAACCATTATTTTTTTCAAGGTTAGAATATGCCTGAATTTGAATACTCCTTGAAGAATGCTTGATTTTCAGCATAATCTGGTGTTTCATCATCTACACAGTCACTCATGTAAACCAAAAATCTTCTAATATTTTAAACTATCGCGTCATCATATTTATTTGTTGTCTCCTGGAATTTCTAGCAACAGTTTAGGTGGAGATTTTTGTTTAGGTACCTTGAAAAGTGCTTGGATTTTACTCTTAAAAAGCTGTACGAACCCTGAAAGTTATAATATTTTGGGAGAAAAAACGTTCTTATTTTTTATTTATAGATCAAGATCAAAGTTGTGATTTTCTCAAATAAACGTAAAATCTTTTGAAATTAAAGATGAATATTTCCGGAAAAGTCATATTTCTACAATGAAGTTGTATTTTATAAAAGTTTTAGTGTTTTGAGAATAAATGTATATTTTGAGAATATTTGTAGAAGAAAATTCAGTCACATTTCAAGATGTTAAAACTATAACACTACTTTTGCTGCGTGGCCTCCGAGATAAACAAAGAGGCTTATTTGAGCGTGGAAGTTCATCGTTGACCTCTCAAAAGATCTACTGTGCTGGCTTTTGGAGCTTTCAGCCAAATCTCATGATCATCAGTGAACGGAGCTCACTAGAGGCTCCTTGTTTGGAGCACGGGGGGTGAAAAGAAGAATCTGTCATAATTTTGCAGCTCCAAAGGAGCTGGGCATGACCCAAACTGAACCAGCAAGAAAAAAGTCTTGTTGATCTCGAAGTGCAACTGTCAAAATGTACAAAATGTTAAAAACAGAAGTGTGTTGGCCTTTTATTAAGGTTAATAGAACTCTAAACACTAAACATGATGTTGATAATATGGTTTCCACAATCCAAACTCTGACCCCATCACTGTCTGTCCTCCCCAGGGGGACTGCGAGGACCACGCCACCCTGCTGTGCAGCCTCTTGCTGGGCTTTGGCCTGGATGCGTATGTGTGTGTGGGCACCAAAACCAAGGGAATGCCACACACCTGGGTCCTGACCCGTGGTACCGATGGGAGCATCACCTTCTGGGAGAGTCTGACTGCTCACAGGTCTGGTTTCTGTTGTTATTCAGGCACCTGATAACTTATGTAACAC